>OMPJ01045018.1:0-12791 GCA_900312935.1 Carapus acus
CGCGCACACACACACACACACACACACACACCTCCCCATCAAAGCCTTTTAGCCATTTGCTCTGTGGTTTTACGTTGCCCTTTTAAGCTAATTAGGAATTGATAAACTGAGCCTCTGGCTTGATGGAGGTTGTTGTTTTTTCTCTGCCACCATCAAGAGATCAGACCACACGGACCACACAGACACACACACACACACACACGCACACACACAACCACACACAAGAACAGGCACATTACGCACACACTCGGCTGCAAGTGCTGAAAACAAGATTCATTAGTACACAGGCCTTGTCATCACCTTGTCAAGACTTCTCAGGAGAACTTGTTGCTACATTTTGCTTACTAAGCTATAATTTCTTATGCATTTTTTTTTTCAGGCTAATCCTCAGGGGAAACTTTCTTTCTTCTTTTGACCTCATTATTAGCCGGCGGCAATGGGCTGAGATCAAAACCGCAACCTTGAGAATCATCATATTTACCGGAAAATGTAGACTTGTTGTTTGTTTTGTGATTGTCCAATATGGCCACCAGGGTTTCAGTCCTGGTGGCCATGTTGGACCATCATGGCTTCTGTCCCAGAGGCACACAGGAACCCCATCAAAGCGCCAGTGCGATATTTTCCCAACATGCCTCCTCCGCTGACTCTCCATCAAGAACGTGATAACGACGGGGAGCCTGTGGACGACACGTCTGACCTCTGACCAAACCAGGACCATATCCTGCCAAAACTACCTGACTTATTCATGAGCCACGTCAATAAATGCGTCTCTCCTGCGCTCTGCCTCGCTCTGGCGCAAATATGCGAAATCATCTCGTCAGTTTGTAAAATACATTGAAGCGTGAACACGACATCGTGTTGGAATCGATGTCACCAATCAATGAAAAACCCCAACGGTCAATCACATCTTTTCATCATTTGACTGTGATGTCGTACTTCCTTATTTTGATTACTGTGCTCCATGTTTTGCTTGTTAACCCTGACCCTTAATGTTGTTATTACATTAAACTAAATTGAATTAAATCTAATAACATTAAGTCAAACTAAATTCAGAAGAGCTCAGATGGATGATCTAGTTCACAGGATATTGATTTGCCACAGAGATATTGGTATTTATTATAAATTGCTTATCAGAACAAATGACAAAGTGTGCATTGCCTTTACAACAGAATATCTGACTTCAGTGTGACTTCTCACTTCATAAACCAGCTTCAAGTGTGTGTGAGTGACAATGTTGTCCCCTCCTGCCTCCTCACCTTGGCAGCCACTGAAGAGCTGGGCTTCTCCAGCAGGTCCCACAGCTTCTTCCTCTTCTCCGCACAGCAGGTGTTGTCAAACTCCTCGCCCTCCCTGTCCTTCATGTTATCCGCCTCTCTCTTCAGCTCCTCGTTTATCTGCTCCTTCTTCTGGTGGTACCTGGCCTGGCAACACGACTCCAAGTAGATTTCATCGATGCCCCAGTAATCAAGTTCCAGGCTGAAGGACAGTGCACACATCTCCTCCATCATGTGCAGCTTCCCCGTGCGGTAGAAGTTCAGAATGGAGGTGAAGGCCCCCGGGTGGCGGTCGAAGAAATACTCGTTCTCCTCCACGTTGTAGTCGTCGCACACCTCCATCAGGGACTCGTGGGAGCTGCAGTCTCTCAGCTTCCCTAATCGCGTCCGCGGGAGCCGGTCCAAAGTTCGCCACAGAACTTCGTGGGGGAGGCCGCCCACGTTGAGACGCACTCGACGATAACACGACCTGCCCCGCACGACCTCCACGGGCTCGGGAGGAAGAGACGCCGTGGAGCGAGAGCCAGATTTGTTCAGCTCTGCCAGAGATTTCTCCATGATGAGGGTCGGTGGGGGATGAAGACGCAGCGGGGCAGAGGCACTACAGACTACAAACTCTGGAGGATTCCTTCATTGTCGTGTCTGGAAGGGTGAAAGGGAGAGGAAGAAACTTTGAGCACGGTGATTCATCCCTCCATTCAGCATTATTAGACAAAGGGATGGTGAGGCTGGAGCCCCGATATCTGACAATCTCCTCTGGGAACTCCAAGAGCTCCAAGGCTCTAAAAGTTTTATCCCGTCGCAAAGAGAGATTGAATTACATTTCTCGTCTTCATCGTTGAATATTTCAATATCAGTTTAAAAATGACAAAAAAAGAAAACCTATGACATTGATGAATGTTTCTTTGTCAGTTCTTTTTTCCTTTGTTAGTTAGTCCACAGTTCTAGGCTTGTTGTCTTGCTTAAAGGTACTGGACCCTAAATTCCAAGGATCAAACTGCCTGTGCCATGGAATTTGGGACCTGCCTTCTAGAACAAGATGCAACAACCCTTGAATTAAACCTGTGTGTGTGCGTGTGAGTGTGTGTGTTACACAGGCTCAAGAATTTGATGCCCATGAATCCCGTTACACACACAAACACACACATAAACACAAAAAATCCAACTGACAGCAACAAGACCCCACTGTGTCTACATTCACATCTTGCGTGCAATGGAGTGGTCTAATAGTGGCGGTCAAATCTTGCGTTGTTTTGAAAAGCAAAAATGAGGAAAATGAAACCAAAGAGGAGCAGCTGACTACATCTGGTGCTAACACACTCTGAAATAGATTTTCAGTGGCTTCACGTTACAGCAAAAGCAGCTCCTTGTATAGATTTTATGTTAATCAATTCAGTTGACATGGACTCAGTGGAGGCGGAGCCAACTTCAGCAGGTGAGTATGTGTGTGGGGTGCTGTCCGCCTAATGGTGCTGAAATGCAGGAAGCTCTCATTCTTTGAAACCCCGCCAGCTCCTCTGGGAGGCAGGCAGAAGAGCACATCCCTCACCATCAAGATCATTTACGTCAACATCACACACACGCACACGCACACACACACACACACACACACAGAGAGAGAGAGAGAGAGATTGCTTCAGTTGTGTATGCAGAGATGACAGTCCATCACATGCAGGCCAATGCAGACAAATCTGCAGGGAAAGTTTCCCTCACTTCACAAACAGTTAAGCAAACAGTTCCCAATCAGTTCAGCGTTAAAAAGAAAATTACTGCACAAACACCTACACCTCATCCCTTTCAAGTGACATCTGGAATTCACTGGCACTGGCCAGTCTGGTGGAGGAATAGTAAGCGGTCAGAGAGAAACGTTTGTTATAGGAGCCTCGACCCTTCTGGATGGATGTGTTTGGGTCCAGCAGCTACTTTGGTACAACGAAGCATACCGCATCAGCCATCAGTTCCCAGCCACGTAGGCACGGGCAAAAATTCGGGATAAAGCGAAATTAGTGTGTTTATTCGTCTAAAACTGTTTTGCTGTGGCCCTACGCACGCCGAGGATGCTGGATCACATCAACGAGTCTCAGCAGAGCAGACGGAAAAATGACGATCATCATAATTCTAATAATAAAATGATGAATACCTCAGTGAGTTGTCGTCCTGCATGGAGACAAACGAGCTACGCTGTAGGAAGGACCGAAATCCACAGGCACACGCCGAGGTGAAGCCCCAAGAAGAGGAGGATGAAGAGGAAGAGGAAGAAACGTCGTTATTGGTTGCGTATTAGCGGGCTGCGACCCAATCCACGTCCCCCTCCTCTGCCTCCGACATGGCACACGGACGGACCCTCGGATTGGTCTTATGGGTTGGCCGCGGCCGCCGCAACAGCGTCCGCCGCCGCCGCCGCTGCCGCCACTGCTGCTGCTGCCTCTGGTGATGTTGTTGCTGTTGCTGTTGCTGTTGCTGGAGCTTCCCCGGCCGGCATGGCGCCGGCGTGTGTCGGCCCGCGGATCAACAAGTTCGGCCGGAGCGCGACGGGTCGCAGCGGCTGCTGTGTCGGGGCAGCGGTGCGGAGGCTCCGCATCCGACTGGAAAGATGGAACCAAGGAGCACCAGTGCGCCTCCTGCCGCCACAGCTGTTAACTCTTGCGGCACCGCGGCTCTTTGCGTGCGTGTGTGTGTGTGTGTGCGCGCGCGCATGCATTTCTGCATCTTTTCAGGGCAACGATATGAAAGCACTGTTGCTGACCATCAGTGTTTGCAGAATTTGTGTAATTGTCGTTATTTGCAATCAGGAATACTGGATTTTGGTGAATACTGGTGTTTGTCTTATATAATTTTGATCTATAAACTTGGCATCTATGATACATCAAAGTATATCTTAAAAAAATCACTGGCATGACTACAAGCACCAGTGACAATGCCTTTATTCCTTCAGTTCCTTCAAAAGAATGTTTCTGCTGCTGTGTGTGCCCGACTGTTTCTATGCTAACCTGAAATAAAATGCCACACGACTTTTTGGCATCAATGAGACTTTCACACACAGGTGTGATTTCCAGGAAAACAATCACCAAACAATCCACCAAAATGCATGATTGTGGTCAACAACTTCTTGATTACTTAGCAAAATCTGGTTATCTTCTTGGATTTGTCCATTTGTGCGATATATCAGATTATTCAATGTTGCTGTTGTCTGGATCTGAGGCTTTTGGCCTGCGTCTGAGATTCATCAACCGACAGAAAATTCACGTTTATGTGCTGCAAAACAGAAAATATGAAACTGCACCTACTGCTCTCTAATGGAATTTGTAGCCTGTTTGCAGTAAACACAATATCAGCAGAGATAGCAACTACAATCACAACAATCTAAGTGGCAATTAAGAAATATTTCTTACGAAGACAGCACTTTTTCTATGATGTAACATCCAATCTCCAGACTGCACTACCTGCAGATCCTCATTTTCTGATGCATTAGGTGAAATCAAAAGGCAGCAATTTGGTTCTGTTTGTTTTTCTGCTTCATTTAAATGTCATGATATAAAGATTGTTATTGTGGAGATAGGAAAACAACAAGTGAATAGATGTCAGAGAAAAAAAAGAATAAATAGTACTCCAAACACTCTCATTCATACATAAACTCTCATGTAAATATCAGAAAAAAGGTGCATTTCATGGCCGTGCGCCCTTGAATCGGTATCGGATCTGCAGATCTCCTTGTGGGTGAAGAATTCCGAACCCGAAACGCTGCGAATTAACTGGCGGCATCGTGGCTCCGGACTCACACACCTCCACATCCACGTGGGTCAGGAACAGCAGCACGAAGCTGGACACACACACAAATAGCAGAGATGCAATAGCTGGAGCCAGCGACACAACTTTTCATCGGGCAGCAGCGTCTGAAGCACCATGTTCACGTGTAACATTGATTCCGCAGTGTGAACAATAATGGTTGATTAAACCTGTAAAGTGGATTTTCGATCAGTAGTTCAACAATTAACCTGCTGACCTTCACCTCACTTTGTCTATTACATGGCTTGACCTTCAACCTCTGTGAGCGGAGACGATGTCTGTCTGCTGACTCTCTATTAACCTCTGCGGCAAGTCAATCTAATACGCACATACACACCAAACGGCTGAAGAGGAAACTATACATGGGGTAAATCACATCAGCTGTGAATGCTGACATGATGGTCTAATGTCTAAAATCAGGCTGAAAGGCTGGGTTGGGATATAGAGAGGCAGTCTAAACACCAGCAGTTGTTGGTTTCCAGGCTTTGGAAGGTACTGAACACCTTTCTGTTCCTCATGGATATCAAGAAAATTTGGGTTTTGATAGTGAAACACTGTACTCAGAAGATATAGTACTCACTGTTTGAGGAATTGAAGCGCAAACTCTGTGGCGGGACACTGAGAGAGCCCTGCCCCCCAAGGTAAGGTGCTGTACTTCACTCTGTGCTCATTCTTGCAAAACTGAGTCTTCTCCGTTAGGTCAGCATTGAGGAAGCGATTGTATTTGAAATTCTGAGCAGAAATGACAAAAGGATCAATTTCTATCAGTGTGTTAATATATCATGCAAACACGCTCGAACACAGGCTCTGCAGGACTCTCTGAGAACTTGTGAGTGCAGACATAGTTCTCGTCCGGTACCTGTGGTTCTGGGTGTATGTGCGGGTCCATCTGCGGACTGAGAAAGGGAAGAAGAAGCACCATGTTTCCCTCTCTCAGTACGTACTCCTGGTCGTCCGACAGCCGCAGGGTCTTCCGCTGAACCACGTCTCTGGTGATGAGCACGGCTGAGGTCAGTCGCAGGGTCTCCTTCAGAACGCTGTCTGTGTGAAAGTGTGTGTGAGGGTGTGTTATTCTTAAACACATGCGTATCACGCTCCACCTAGGCTGTGTATTGGCTATTTCGTGTATCTACACTCAAACTATTTGCTGGTACCCACTTAGGTTACATTACTATGAGAGATATTTAACTTGGATATTTTGTGCCACTCGTAGTAGTAGTTATCATATCAGTAGTGAGAGTGTATGAAATATCTAGGGTATACTGTAAATTAGAGATGTCCGATAATATCGGCCCACAGATATTATCAACCCGATATTAGCATAAAAATGTAATATCGGTATCGGATTTTTTTGCTTTAAAACCGATAAAATAAAAACCGATAAAAATACAATAATGCTTGCGTTACACTGAAATAGTGCCTATGCGCTCCTCAAGCGTTTACCAGCGCACATATCGGTATCGGCTGTTATCGGTATCGGTAAATTGAGAGTTGGACAATATCGGCATATCGGATATCGGCAACAAAGCCAATATCAGACATCCCTACTGTAAATAGAATCAGTAGTATTATTAGTAGTCAAATCAGCACAAGGATTAACACTTCAATTTCTATAAGGAACAGCATTATCAAGACAATAAGAAATGGTATTAATTGGTATTGATAATTAAGAATTTGTATTGCAATTAGTATTAGTATTACCACTAGCACTAGCATTACAACTAGCATGAGAGTTAAAATAATCTAAGTCCATTTATTTGTGACAGTGGCCTATTTTGAATTGGAACTTATTCTAGTTGAACTCCAGTAAAAAAAGATTTAAAAAAAATAGTACTGCCAACCACAATAGTAATGGCTGTTTGTGTATCTATTTTGCTAAAAGCAGCACAATGTAGCAATCATGCTTAAACTATGTCATGACCCGTTTTAGCTCTGTTCATCTCACTGCTGCTGCTCCTCTGTGTGTGTGTGTGTGTGTGTGTGTGTGTGTGTGTGTGTGTGTGTGTGTCCCTCTGCCCCACTCTGCCCGTGGACTGTCCCTCCTCCCACTCACCATTGCTGCTCTCCTTCACACACACCTGATCCCTCATTTGTTCCCACGTCCTCATTTTTGTCCCCATGACCTGATTTACGTCCTCACCTGTGTCTTTGTCTCTGTACTCTGTAAATCTGCTCTGCATATATTCATTTTGTTTGGTGTCTGACTGATCTCCCAGATTTCTCGCCCTGATCCTGCTTTCTCTCCTCTACCCGCCTCAGATTTTCACTCTGTGTGTTTGCACTTTTCCCCAGCCTCTTCCCAGCATCATCCATCTTTATTTACCCGTGGACCTGTGTGTCTCACCAACCTAACACAGGTGTGGGTTGTTGTGTTTCCAGCTTGCTGAGGTGGGCGTTCTTCCACTGCTCCTGTAGGCCTCTAATCTCCACCCTCACAGCCTCCATGGCCTCGGGGTGTGTGAGCAGGAAGCCAAGGAGCCAAAATACAGCCGGGCCCGGATTAGTCTGAGGAGAACAAACATGTTGCTCAGCGCAGACTCCGCCCAAAACAAACACACCTGCCCCCTCTATTGTCTCCATCCCTTCAAAGATGCGGTGATCGTCTTATGCAACTCCTCCAAAAAAGCAATATGGACGTACTTAGCTCGGCAGCTTGGCAGCTTCTACATCACACACACTTTCATTCATGCCTTTTCAATACACACAAGAATGTTTCGCCACAATTAAGAAGAATCTTACCCTTAAAAAAAAAAAGGAAATAAACAAACATTTCAGCCTGTGTGTGTGTGTGTGTGTGTGTGTGTGTGTGTGCGTGTGTGTGTGTGTGTGTGCGGGGATTGCACAGGGTTGTGCCATGTTTGCACAGGGCTTCCGTGAAGATGCACTTCCTGGCACCGAGATGGCGCCGTCTGCCAGCCTGGTGAAGAAGGCCTGTAGCTGCTCTCTCTCTCTCTCTCTCTCTCTCTCTCTCTCTCTCTCTCTCTTTCTCTCTCCCTCTCCCTCACCAGGATCAAATCTAAGCTCTTTTATTCTCTCTGGAGCTGCTCCACTTTCCCAACCAAGACTCAGACGCCAACATGCCTCGGGATATGAAGAGTGTTAAAAAATATCTTATTAAAAACCCAACCAGACTGAAAAGATCAGCTTGACGCCAGGAGAGACGGAGTGATGAAGGACTTTGGATGTTCAGGCTCCAGTGCAGCTCATCTGGCCTTCAGCCTATATATTCAGAAGGTCCTATAAACAGACAGCACCCCCATCTGGCCGAGTGGTGTAAAGAAACTGGTGCCATTGCCTCTGATTACAGAAATTTCACTCAATTCCTTCATTTCAAGGGGTCATTTGCCTCCATCTCTTCCCCTAAATTTACTAGTTTAAATCTAAAAATCTGTAATTTCCCCTGTGGATCAAATAAGTCTGTCCGATTCTGATTCTGCTTTTATGGACAGAAATGAACAATAAATGTCTATCCTTGAATAATCACTGTGTTTTTACAGTGGCAATATTTCACAAGGATGTGACAGAAAATAAACTGCGTGAGTCTGACAGAGTGAAGCGGTCCATACAGAATGTGTGTGTGTGTGCGCGCATGTGTGTGCGCGCGTGAGTGTGACTGTTTGTGAGGCTGAAATAAGGCTAGCAAAATTCCATCCCCGGTCACAAGTTGAGGCAGGCAGCCTTTTGAAGTTAATGTTATTATTGTAAAGGATACGGATGGAATCCAAGCTTGTAATTTGGGTGGGGAAAATCTGTGTGCATGTGCGCCAGTGTGAGTGTGAGTTGCAGCACACACCTGTGCGCTCCAAAGCAGCAACACCGCTGCTCTGCTCCTCATGTCGGAATCCATGCCATCATCCTGGAGGAACTGCAGGAACCTCCAGACCAAGGACGACCCATTGACCTCTGACCCTTTGCCCGGCCTCGCTGAGGAGAGCAGCGCCTGTAACTGCTCCAGACAGGACGCAGCTGCCTTCCTCTCCCCTATTAAAGGTCCCACACGTACAAGATGTTCCATCAAAGCAGCGAAGGGGTGGAAATGTCGTGTGAATGAGCAGGATTGTGGGATGGCGAGACAAACGTCTCACCTCGACTCAGCGTCCCACGGGCCATTTTGGGCAGGAAACCCTCGAACCTGCGAAATTCTCTGTAAACAGCATCGACGTTGTCCTCCTCCTCGAACATGGCGCTGTATCCAGCCCTGTGCGAGGACGAGACGCCGTTAGAGATCGAAGATCGGTGGCTCTTTCTCCACCTCTTCCTCCGCCCCTGTGTGGTGGCCACTGTCACCTGAAGAGGAGGCAGCTGCAGAGTTCAAAGAGCCCCTCCTCCCTCCACTCGGCAGGCATGCCGTTGCTCTCTCTTTTCAAAAACAGGTTCTGCAGGTGATCCAAGGCTAAGCCGCTGAGTCTGGAGAGTTCATGGTGCTGTAAATTTCTAAAGAGTGAAAGTTGACACGGAAAGTTGAAATGATTACATTCAAATCTTGCTAGTTTGATGACAGATTGGTGCTAAAATCGTGTGTTTTTCTTTACTTGCGCAGCCAGTCTCCCTTAGACAAACGTGTGCTCTCAGATGTCTCCAGGCCGAAGATCCGCTTGATAAGGTTCAGTCGGCTCTGAGGAAACTCCAGGCTCGTCGTGTCCAGCAGCACCGAGTCAAAGCAGTTTGGGTCCAACAGCACCGTGAGGTGACGGCCTGCAACAAGGATCTGGAAAAAAACAACAGCCAGCACCAGGATGATTCCAGACTGACAAGCCCTTGAGCACGGCATCAAACCTGTCTCCCGTTGTGTGTGTTGGCGAGGTCCTGTCATTTATAACTCCTTGTTAGTGCATTTATTTCTATCACTCACTCTGCTGTCTGTAAAAGTGTGAATTTGGAACCAAACCAAAGGTTTAATAGCCATAATTTGAAAGCCACTACTTATTTTGGGTGTGATTTTGAAATATTTATTGTTATAGAGGTGCACGGCCAGTTGTAAGATGTCAAATCTTCATTTTAATTTGCAAAGCTTCAGCCTGGCTCTAGTTTCAAGCAGTGTTTTCTGACCACTGTGGGAAAGACTGCAGCGGCCCACTTTCATGTGACCCGGCACAGATGGATTGGTGCCATAGGTGGGAATGTTCTATTCCAACAATATACTCGACTGAGGGCAGGTAGGGGTTCAGTGTCTTGCTTAGAGGCATTTTCCCTTTGGACCTTGCAGGAGGAACCAGCGGCCTTGCGGTTCTGAAGCAACAGCTCTACCTTCTGCACCATCCCACGCTTTCTGCTGTGTTGGGAACCTCAGAGAAGTAGTTGTAATGGCTCATAGCAGAGATTGGCTGACTTACTGTGAAGATGTCGCCGTGTTTGTCTTTCATCCGGGCCAAGAAACCTGCAGTGTCTCGTCCAAACGCCAAGGCGTGTCCCAACCACGGGATGTAACCTCTGTCCAGCGGGGGCTCATTCCTCTGCCTGTCAATCAAAGACACAAAGACACAGAGAGCATTCCTCTCTTTAACACTCCGTCTCTCACTCACTGATGGAGGACAGGCTGACTGGGAGAACCTGGAACAAGCATGAGCATTCCTTATGCCATATTTTCATGCTCATCCAAGGAGGACCCCGTGTTTTGTGAAGTCCTTTAGGTTAAGATATCCTCAGATTGGGCAAATATAGTATTGTACCCTTGTAAAATATGGCACATAAACAAATACAATTTCATTGAATTGGATTGAATAAACAATTAAGGTTCTCTGCTCACAGTTCAACTTTGGTAACTGAACCAGGCTGGACGATTCAAGGTCTGCACTGATTCCTCTCACCTCTCATCCAAGAAGCTTTCAATGAGAGAGACTGTAGAGGCCTCTTTGATGAGAACCGAAACATCTTGATGAGAGTTACTCAAGTTGAGTCGCCTATTATTCATCCTGATAGAGCACAAAATCCCAAAACTACCACCCACTGCTACTTAAAATACCAAAGACAAGAACAATGACTGATGGGATTCACACTGAGTCACAGTCATTATGATACAAACACCAGCTTATCTGTTACATGAAGATCAGGATGTGTTAAAGAGTCATTATCAAATCTTCTGTACGTCCACAGTCTCTGCTCAAGTGCTCATTATGTATTTTGCACTGCTGGATTGTCAACAATCCTGCTGGGTCTCACCAATCACTCAACAAACAATACAAAGAATCTAGCAAACGCTCTCACATTCAACCCTCGGGTTACTTACCGTACTGTTTTCACACTGGAAATGCAGACAAACACAACGCTGAGTAAGTTGTGGATTTACCTTTGAGGAGTACGGAGAAGCAGACACAGCACCAGCAGTCCACTGAAGAGCAGGAGCACAACCCACAGCATGTTCTCCTGAGCGTGAGGAGCCCTCTGCTGCGGCGAGGCGTCTCCGACTCTGAGCCTCCCCCCGTCCTAAGCTGGGAGAGGCGTGGAGAAGGTGTGGTCGGTGACAGGCCTTACGCAATAACTGTGAAGAGCTGAAACACTTCCTGATGACCTTCTTACCTACCTGCCAGCCCCTCCAGCCTCGCTCCACAGCCTCCTGACGCTCAGCCCGGCACCGTTTGATCGCATTTGACAATTTCATATCACAGGTCCCCCTGCAAACCGCAACATTCCATAAACATGGCATCACCTAGGCACCGGTGGTGTTTGGCTCCAAACTGATGTCAGCTCATATTTCTTGGTATTTGTCACATCATGAATGCCACATCCCGTTCATGACAAAGAGTCACACGTCCTGTGCGATTTCGTAATTTCTACTGTTGCCTCCAAAATGACTAATGAAGTGACGACTTTGACTCTGTCAGAATTCATTTAGATTCCGCAAGCGACATTCTGGCATTTATTCACATACTTGGTGATTTCTTACAGTTAACAGGGAGTTAAATAATACTCATGAATATACAAATAAGATGGAAACAACAATGTATGACAATGTCTGCGGTCAAAACTGAGACTACACTTTGGAACCCTTACCAGATGACGCTAAATCTGATATGTGGCATTTTCACCAGCAGGGAGCGCTGCTGCCTTTCTCCATAGGAATGATGGCATGTGGCATGTAAACACACGGACCCGAGATGTTTGGTTTGACAGACCTCAAAGGATATACACAACATAAACACAAACATCCTGTTTCTTACATACAAATCAGACATGTCCTCCAAAGGGATTCAATCACTGGCTCAAGGACACCACTGTCCACAAAGGATTCTTATTCTTATTCCTAACATCACTCCAGTAGTTGCCTGGAATGGAACCAGCAACCTTCTGGTTTCTGGACGGCAGATGCACCTCTTTTGTCTTGACATCCTCTGGTGTTGCACTGAAAGGTCAACCAAAGCTATCTAGATAACTCAGTGCATTGTTGGAAATTTTTCTCTGAAATGGGAAAAATGGTGAAAAAAATTATCTTGCTTAATCATCTTATTTAATAATCTTAAATTACCAGACATAGTAAATACGCCCCACCAGGCACCCGTTACTCATATCACCCTACAGCTGATGACGCATGACATCTCTGAAATGATCTCCTCAAAGTTTATTTAATCGTTTTGTCCAACATGTACTCAATCATTACCCTCCCAGATACCACACACATTGACTGCTTACTTGGCAGCGGCTGTCAGAGTGAATGAAAAGACAGCGAGAAGCGCAAGTCAGGGCAGAACAGAGGAATAGCAACTGCCCACACATTTTCCCGCCGGTTATCAAACT
>OMPJ01045022.1:0-15209 GCA_900312935.1 Carapus acus
CTGACATGCCTCAACTGAGTGTGTGAACAAACAAACCCTGGAGGTGTGTGAGGTCACCAAGGGTCCACAGAGGGGAGGCGAGGTGGAGTGTTTTGGTCTGTGGACACTCGTCCTCATAGCTTGTCGGGTTTTCCGTCCGTCCCTGAGTGTGTGTTCTGCACCTGGGCTGGAGGTGTGTGTGAGTGTGTATTAGTGTGTGTGTGTGTGGCGAGAGGTGTCACTCACCAGCGTGCACGTCCCAAGTTTATGAGGTGCACACACACAGGCGCGACCGTTCACGCTAACATATTCTGGACTTCCTCCCTCTGTCCTGATTGACTCCGCCCCCTTTTCGAGCGTCTCCCGACGGCGTCTGACTCGGGCGTCGATACGGGAAACGGCTGAGTGTGACTTTAAGGCGCGGCGTGTTTCCGAGACTGATGAATCAGCGGCGTTGAATTCGGCAGCCAAACAGATGTTGTTCCCCTCCTGTTAGCGGAGAAACGCCTACGGTGGCCTGCGCGGGACATTTGGCACCCTGACGTCTGTCATTACTCATGGAGGGAGCGACTCCAATAACAAGGACGCACAGGGGGCGCCACTCAGCTCGGTCTCCACAGAGACACGCACACACACAGCGTGCGGGGCGCTGCTGTGGGCACAGCGGGCACACACACACTCACATGTGCACACACACATGTACACACACACACACACACACAGTGCTCAGCATGATCCAACCTGCACAGCTCTGCTGAATTTTGAGAGATGGAGAGAAGGAGAAAGTGGTGTGAGAGAGGTGGAGAGAGGATGAGCGGGGGAGGAAGGAGAGAGGAGGGATAGAGAAGAAATGTAGGAGGGGGGAGGGAGGGGAAGGAGGGATGAGAGAGAGAGAGAGAGAGAGAGAGAGAGAGAGAGAGAGAGAGAGATTGCACAGTGCAGGCCCCAGGTGAGATGAAGGACGTAGAAGAGACTTGAAAATTCTTTCTGTGTGTGTGTGTGTGTGTGTGTGTGACTCGGCCATTTTCTGCTCCTCAATCCACCTTGGCTGCTCGGTTCTGCTTCTAGACCCTAATCCCCTCACAACATTAAGCTACCACTGCCACACACACACTCGCAGACACACACATACGTGTAGTCAGACTGAGCACACACACACACACACCTTGTGTTTCTCGTATATGCCACATTCCAGACATGAGCCTGAAATATGACGGCGTCCAGGTAATGATTTGGTTTCAATCTCTGACCTCACCTCTGTCCCTGGGCGCCACACCTACACACACGCACACACACGTTCACTCACTCACACACACACATGGGCTCACGCTCAGAAATGGCACGTATAATTGAAGTCATTACAGCGAGCCGTGAAGGTCATCATCGTAGCTTATTAGCTTTGGCGCCAAGACTCCGAATCCAGCTGCCTTTAATGTGGTGCGCGGGAAGCTAAATGTAGCATTAGCGCCGCCCCGGAGAGGCAGCCAGCGCCGACACTGATGACTTTGTTAAGGGGAACATATGTTTGAACAGATCGCCCCCTCTATAAATATAGGCTATATTCAATCCCCACGGCCTGAGGCCTGCCGGCGGTGTGTGTCTGTGTGACATTAGGACGGAGAGACGGAGGGGGGAGGGAGAGAGAGAGAGAGAGAGAGAGTGACGAAGAGAGAGAGAGAAAGCGAGCTACTGTGTTTAGCATCACAACTATATGACATTTTAGTACAATTAGCTCACTGCGCTACAGGCAGAGGAGAGTGTGTGTCAGTGTGGACACACACACACACACACACTCACAGACACACACACACACAGACACTCACTCTCTGTCTCCTCCTCTCCATGCTAGCGACGCTTTCTTGATGATGCAGGTTGATGAAAGACAGCAGGAACGTTGTTTTTTCTTTTTTTTTCCATTCCATCCTTTTTCTCTTGAATCTGGCGTCTCTCCTCCAACGTTTCCTGCGCCGCGTGGCCGCGGCGAGGCGGCTGCGTGGCCGCGTGAGCAGATGGTCGAGGTCGGTAAGCTGCGCTGACAGATCTGAGAGAGGTAGAGAGAGAGAGAGAGACGGAGAGAGAGAGGGCAAAAAAGAGAGGAAAGGAAGGAGGGAGGCCGCAGTCCTACATCAAAACACAACCCAGTTTGTTTCCCCTCCTTTAATCCAAACACACACACACACGAGTGTGTACGTGTGTGACGCGTGGCGTCGAAGCCAAACGGACAGATTTTCCATTAAAGCAGTCGGCGGCATAAATCACTCCTTTTTTTTTTCTCTTTTTTTTTTTGGTGCAGTTTTTGGCCCGAAGATATGAAAGTTCCCGCCGCCTCCCACGCAGACGTCCTCCCTCCTCTCCAGATTAGCCCCGCGTGGGCGTTCACACACTCCACATTTCACCATTTTTTGGCTGACATCTGCTTGACTGATGCGTGTTTGACACCGTTTTCCACTCAGTGGAAGTGGCAGCGTAAACACTCCCATTGATGCCAACCGCTGGCAGCGCCCCGACCACTCGGCTCCCAGTGTGAGTCAGCCGAGGTGTGTGTGCGCGTGTACGTGTGTGTGTGTGTGTCAGACACACACATGTGGCGGGAATGACAGCAAATGCATCATCAGCCTGACATGCTAGTGGTGATGATAGATGATGATCGCGGTCCAGCAAGGTGACATGCTAATAGTTGACTCCGCCCCCAGATGATGACATCATCACCCCCTCCAGTGTAAACACATTTCTGCAATAATTGGATGTGCAGTGTTGACGACTGGGATATTTACACCCGCGAGCACTGAGCGCCCGGTGCCACAGGTTGTGGACCCTGCTCCCCCGCACACACACACTCACACACACACACACACACACTGAAACGACGTGACCTCCACTGCTGCCTCCTCCGTCTGACTGAGGCCAGCATCTCCACGACCTCAGTGCAGGACAGAGGAGGAACAGTTTGTGTTTGTTTTCTGACCATATGGCACCATTAGTAGGGTAACGACCCCGCAGTCCCTCCAGGACACACACACTCACACACACACACACACAGTCATATCTGCACTGTGTGTGTGTTTGAGTGTGTGTGAGTGAGTGTGTGGGGCGACCTTCGAGACCCTCCAGGACACTTATTCTCGCCCTCAGTGGCCACTTACGCAGATGACGCTTCTTCATGCCTCATTTTGCTAGCAAACACTGTTTGCATCTCGCTTCTCTCACACACTCACACACACACACACACACACATACCTCACGTTTGTATCACACACACTCATTGTGTGTGAGAAGGGGCCAGACTGAGGGTGGGTCAGCAGATGTGAGCTCGGGAGAGGTTGCTGGTTTGATGGGATGAGAGGTCGAGCCGCCGCCTGTTTGTTTATATATTTGTGTGTGTGCGTGTGTGTGCGCGTGCACCCATCTAACGGGGCGACGCGGTTGTAGGCCAGGCAGCAGTGTGGCGGCCATGCTTACAGCTGTGTGAACAACTTAAAAAACATCAGCCATCTGCCACTCAGACGTGAAAAACTGATTCTGACAAATACCGAATTCTTGACAGAATTCCGAAATAGAATTTCATGAATTCCTTCATGAAATTCAATTTTTTAAATCTCCACGTTTGTATTCTGGTGCAATCCAATCCCTGTTGCCATGGATTTACTTCTGGTCGCTGCTCAAACACACACACACATGCACAGACACACACACACTCAGGTTTGATCCTTGTGTATTCTGGGTGTGAACTCGACGCCACAACTTAGGCGCGTCGTCCCACGCCAGCACCTCCGACTCTCTTATAGACGCGATTTACGACTGCACAGCTTCCCTGTGTTGTCATTTATATGAGACACACACACGCACACACACAGTCATTTTCCTGAGCTTACACACGTTGCGGTGCTGTAAAGATGGTTTCTCTCTTTAGATGGCACAGTTGGATGTTGCAGTTTTCAGACAGTAAATCACCGGCAGCCATCTTCCTCCATGGATAACACACTCACGCACACACTCACACACGCACAAACTCACACACGCACCGTGGTTGTAAAAGCGTGCCTGCGTGTTGTCGGGGGTGGGGGGTGCAGATTCCCTGTGGGATGAGATCCAAAGATGGAACATGACAAAGTGTAAGCGAGCGATAACCGACAGGATGAAAGATTAACGACCGGACGTCAAAGTCGGTCGCAGGCGTGAGACGGAGACCACGGGGACGATTTTGTGTGTGTGTGCGTGTTTGTGTGTGTGTTGGGGGGGAGGGATCCGGTGAGACTCTCCCTCCCCCTGCAGGATGAGGGACGTAATGATGCCAGAACCCCCTCCACCCCCCCAGAGGCTGCTCCATAAACTTTGTCCACATAACCAGGACCAAATTTTTGACGTCCATTTCCAGTGATTAATAATTCGACTGCGGAGCCATTTCAGGCAAAGCGCTTTATTTAATTAGATTCAAAAGTAATTTTATTGATGTGGGGTTGGAAAAGTGTTGCACATATTCGCCTGTGTCGCTCCCAGATTAGCAACTTTGGACAGAAACCATCCCCAAAGTCCATCACGTGTCCTTTAGCAAGGCACTGTGCGGCTGTCCTGAGGGTGGGACAGAGGAGCAAAGTGTCTGAAATAATGAAATCAAATACATTTTTGTCATTATTCTCTGAAATATATTTGCGTGACAATCCAAACCGTCACGTCAACGTTCGAAAAGTTTATCCGCCTCAACTTCTCCCCGGCAGGATCGTTTCCCTCCATCGTTAGCGGATCGGTAGCCGCCCGTCTGTTTCCTCCCCCGGTGCCATCAAACGTCTCCGACGCCTCTCCGTCAGATATCGACCCTGCGGGCCGGAGACGGAGGGCCTCGGCGAGCCACCTGCCAGCCCGCGCCGATGGCCCATCGATAGCAGATATGAATGGCTCCTGATTGGCCCGGTGGAGGGAGCGAGGCGCTGGAGGGTGGACGAGCGATGACGCACCTGACCACTAGGGGGCGTAGTTAGTCCAGCAATCCTCAGGCAGGTGAAAGGGCAAGGCGGTGGATCGGAATCATCAACACACACATACTCGCATATGCACACACACACACACACACACACACACACAGTGTTTCTTGGCTTTAGATGTGTCCCAACTTGTTAAAAATGGCGGTGCGGTCCTCAGGGGAGCCAAAACGTCCATGTTTTGGTCCAAAAAGGAAGGGGGGGCGTCCCAGAGGACGCGGGGACCATGTGTCCCATCGCAGCCTCCGAGATGAGCGGTGATTAATGTGTGGCGATGGCAGATAATCGTGTCAATATTTCTCTATTCATATTCAGATTTTCTGCTGCTCCGGCTCAGGAAAAACAAAGTGACTAATCATAATAATGTCGGAGGCTCGGACTTTAATAGATGCATTAGGATTGATGTGCCCCAGGGGACGGTGGGTTATCGCTCATAAAGCCTAATCATCTGCGCCGCCAATTAAATCAGATTCAGGTTCGTTTAAGAGACTCATAGATAATGCGGCCATCGCCAAAACGCTCAAATAGCCGCTAATTGCAATAAATTCAAGAGCAGGATGGAGAATACATTACAGAGATTCATGCGGGGGGGTGCCGGGGGGGCGTCGCACCCGCAACCTCAGCCTACGGGAGCGGCTTTACTCAGAAACACACATAAACACACACACACGCACACACAGTTAGGCCTAGCGTCTGTTGCGCCATGAAACTGCAGGACAAACTGCCGTCGAGAGACCTGTGTGTGTGTTTGTGTGTGTGTAGGTATGTCCGGGGGTGTGTGTGTGTGTGTGTATAGGGTGTGTGTATGTGTGTGTGGGTGTTTGGCAGACAGGGAGAGGATGTGTATTGTGCGATGTGTGTGTGTTTGTCAGCGACGCCACAGTGTAAATCTTCAGTTATGGCACGGCGGATGTGACTCTCTCTCTCTCTCTCTCTCTTTCTCTCTCTCTCTCTCTCTCTCTCTCTCCCCCTCTCTCCCTCCCTCTCCCTCCACGTGTGTGTGCGTGTGTGCATGCCAGCTGCTGTTTCACGGCAGATTAAAGCCTCCTGTGGTCAATTTGCTCTCCCTAATGTCAGGTCCCCTCCAAAGACTGGAATCACCCGTTGCCTAGCAACCATGGCCACAGCTAAGGGAAGCGCAGCCATGCATGCCAAATTCACCTGCTTAGGTGTGTGTGCACACGTGCCTGCCTGCCTATGTGTGTGCGTGTGTGAGTGTGTGTGTTTGTGTGGTGCGTTGGTATGTAGCGATGCTGTGCGGCCCAAACCTCCCCCGCCTCTTACTCAGCCCTGCTTCCATCATTCCAACGGCGTCCTTGTCTCTCTCTCTGCCGGGGGGGGGGGGATATGTGCCGCCACCGCGGCGGCCCGACTCTTCGACGGGAGCGGCGAGGGGCCGCGGGCGAATCGGTGCTGCACGTTCCTGGGGTAGATGAGTGAGTCAGGGATGAGAGCGAGTGCGGGGGAGAGAGACGCAGAGATTCTGCTACTTAAGGAGAATTCAGCCTCCAAACCACAAACCAGCTGGTCACCTATTTACATACGCAGCAGATGGAACATCTATTTCAAGTGGGGTTTACTCAGACCGCTCGGCAAATCTCATCGCTTATTCCGAAACAGGGAGAGAGAGAAAAAGAGGGAGAGATGGAGAGAAAGAGAGAGAGAGAGAGGGAGAGGAGGGAAGACGTGTGAGCGGTCGCAAGGCCAGGTCGCCGTTTTTGTATTTGGGATTTTGTACAGCGAACCTGTTTTGTAAGAGGTCTTGCAGCCGAGACAAACGAAGTAGGCCGAGAGGAGGAGCGCAGAGAGAGGGAGAGAGAGGGAGAGAGAGACAGAGACAGAGACAGACAGAGAGAGAGAGAGAGGAAGAGGGAGAGAGAGAGAAGACCAAAAGCACCCAAATGTGGAGGTGGGACACGTTCCATTCCGGGGGGAGGGAAAGGTTAAACCAGCAGAGCGAGGAGGGCCGAGACTCTCTCGGGCGCGACTCTCCTCTCACGTGTGTGTGTGTGTGTGTGTGTCTGTGTGTTTGCTTGAACTTGACGGCTGTGCTTACACATCTGAAAACAAAAGCAAGGGAGACGCCAGCAGCAGCCGTAGCCGCAGCCGCAGCCGCAGCGGCCGCATTTACAGCAGCAGCAGATTGCATTAGCAAGGCATGAGGCAGGCAGAAGGTCAGCGAATCAGATAGCGGTTCAATATGGTGGCGGCGGCGGCAGGAGGAGGAGGAGCTGAGCTGGTCAGACGCGGCGTGCTGACTGCTGAGGAAGCCTCCGACTCGCCAACGCGTCCCAGGAATTTGAGCGTGCCCAGAGCGGACAGAAGAGCTGAGTCCTGGAAACGGCGGCCATTTTATCCCTGAGAGGAACAACTTTGTTGGCCTATGTGTGTGTGAGAGAGAGAGAGAGAGAGAGAGAGTGAGAGAGAGATACAGGCAGGAATTGTTTCCCCGCCTGCATTTATGTAAAAGGAATGGTCTGGTCGCTCCTCCACGTCAGGGCGCGGCCGCGTTTCGCTGACGTCGCTAACAGCTTTTAGCCTCCGTGACAAAAAGCTGGGCGAAGGTTTCAACCTTGACGGATTGCGATGCGGAAGCGAAGGGACGTGGTGGCTAAACGCCGGATCCAAACCCCGCCCCCCTCCCGCCTCCTCCCTTTCTCTCCAAGCCACAATTTGCAACAAAAAAAAAAGAAAAAAAATCTATTACCCCGGCGTGGACGAGAGAGGCAGACGGCGGATGAATCAGAAATTTGGAGTGGCTGTTAAGTCTCTCATAGATCATGTTGACTTAGATATGGTCCCTCTAACTTTTAATGGCCGGTACTCACGGCAGATGAGGAGTTGAGCTCTCTCGGCCCATTATACTGTTAGTGGACATGCGACGCAATCAGGGGGGTCAAAGATTTTAGTGTGCTCCATCAGTGAAGTGCGGCGCTCAGATGGATTCTAATTGACCCGCTGTAAAAAGGGAGGAGGAGGAGGAGGAGGAGGAGGCGAGCTGGACCTCTCCCAGCCAAAAGGAGCTGCAGCTAATGGGAGGAACGGGGAAGAGATCCCGCCGATCGATCCTGTTATTTGTGTTTTGGGAGCTGGTGATGTGGAGTTATTGTCGCAGGCGGCGAGGAGGCATTAAACTGAGATGTGTGTGTAATACGCAGGCCTGTAAACCTGATGATGATGATGATGGTGGCCAATAGGACGAGCGTATGCACAGCTGAGGCCTTCGTCTCTGCGGGGAAGGTGATGGGACGCACGACAAAGTGTGTGACGAGCAGCTCACGAACACGATGGAGATGAGTTTCGCTTTCGGTGCAGCGGGGTGGAGGGTTTGGAGGGGGTGACGTGTGTGTGTGTGTGTGTATGTGTGTGTTACAGCATTCTACCTCACCATATTCTCATACATTTCATCTTTTCATCACTCAAATGAATGAAACAAATGAAGCATCTGTGCCGAGTCACTTAAATCAAAATCAAAATATTTTGTAAACGCTCCGACTTCTTTTGGTTTTGTTTGTATTTTTTTCTTTTTTTCCTTTTTTTCCTTTTTTTTTTTATAAGTGAGAATAAAACTGCGTTTTTGCGATGGCATCGAAATGGAGACAAATGGACACGCACTTACGGTATACAGGCACACACACTGTCTGTGTGTGTGTGTGTGTGTGTGTGTGTGTCTCACCTTGGCTGCAGTGGCCTAGTGCAGCAGGCAGAAACAAACTTTGTATTTATTTTCTTTTTCTTTCTTGTTTTTTCATAAGGAGAATAAAACTGGATTTTCGCGATATGGAGAAAAATGGACACACACTTACCGCACACAGGTACACACACTGTGTGTGTGTGTGTGTGTGTGTGAGACCTTGGCAGCAGTGGCCTGGTGCAGCAGGCAGAAACAAAGTGTTGATAATGAGCATCATCACTTACCTTTGACCTCCAATGACCCAGCATACCTGCATACTCGCACTGTGTGTGTGTGAGTGTTGCAGTTGATGATATTGTTATTGACACTTCATCTGCGGTCACTCATCCCCAGGCAAGTCTCCGTTTGCCTTTTTCATGAATGCTGGATCACGAAAATGTGTTTTCACATTGACTATCGGCTAACGACAACACATTAGTGTCAGTCTCCACGCTGAGCCTCACCATGGGCCACCACGAGTGGTGTCAAACCCAAATGGAGACGTGAGTGGCATCTCCGGGTGAGAACCTCCCTAATTCCCGGTGAGGAGGCACTTCCCCTTGGCTGAGGGTTTGCACACTGGCCAGTTATACACTGCAGGGACTCAGACGCTCCTCCGCTTGTTTCCCAGCTGAGGCAAGAGGTGAGTCACTGTATGGTGAGCCGCGCTTTTATTTGTGGCCCGCGTGTGTTCTGGCAAAGGTGACGCGGTGTTGTTGAGGCAAATGGCCTCCATTTGGATGCGCGTGTGTGCATTGGTGTGTGTGTCTGTGTGTACGGGCGCCCGCAGCCCTCTGCTGATGGACTTCAGCACCACGGACAGCTCCACCACCCACTGTACCCCCCTGTGTTTGGTTCTTGTTGTTTCGGTTTTACTTCCAGCTCGCTCTGGTGCAGTTTGTGAGAGGTGAGACACACATTGTTACGATGTGCTCGACCTGAGTGTGCCTACAACTGTTCAATCGAGGCGGATTTAAGACCTCTGAGGAACGTAAAAAGGCAAAGTACAGTACTCGAGCTACTGGACTGAGAGAGGAAACATTGCAGATGAATTCTGGAGATAGAGAGAGAGAGAATATCCTCACAATTTCAATAAGATTTGTTTAGACAAAGATATTCCATGGGTTTGTGATGGCCTGAATGCTTAAACACACCGGCGCACTTATTGTAACACACGGTCAGAGGTGCCGCACCACCAGCTGCAGTGTGTGGCAGCCTGAGAAGAGGAATTACATTGCAGCACAACAAACGCAAGGAGGACTGGCGGGAAAAGGTCAAACTCCAGGTGTGAGCGAGGAAGAGCTCCAGTGCTGCAAAGCGAGCCCGTTAGGGAAAGTATCCAATAATAGCGACAGCGACTGTCCTACAGATTTTAGAAACAAATTTATTCCCACTTAAAGCTGAAGCATGCCAATAATCCTCAACACTCTAAAGTGACATTTCTTTTTAATCTCAGGGTAAATCTTCTGCTAATCTGAAGTAATTCTACTTCTTGATCATTGAATATCATAAATTAATAACCCATGATGCATCAGTACATATAGTTTGCTACGTCAAGGCGGCCTTGCTAAGTTGCTCTGGAGGCTTTGCCAAGCGATGGAGGAGCGCTAAAGTTTTTGGAGAGACGTAAACGACCACGGCCACCACCATTGCATGTCTGAGCAGGATGGGCCATGTTGGATTCAACTTCCCAAAGCCTCCAAGGAAACAGCCTTGTCGTTTTCAGCCATTGAGGAAAAAACCCCCCCCCACAACAACAACATTACTTCATTACTTCCACAACAGCGCCACTCATCTACCCGAGCGATGCGAGAAGCTTGACAGGGGCCGGGCAACAAATTATATGAAATTTTCCCCGGAGAGATATCAGCGAGGGTGTTGACAAAATAATCCCCCTGCTTCGCCCGTTTCTGTCTTCCAAGTAAATGGCGAGCGAACACATGGTCGCCGTGGCGTGCGCGGCAATAAAAATAGCTGGACAGGGAACGTGGCGGTGTGAAACCATAAAAATCTGGGCTGGATCTGCGGGGACCTGATGTTTGCTTGAATTATAGATGGAAGTGTGTGCGTGCATGTGTTTGCGAATTGGTGCGTGTGTGTGTTTGAATGCGTCAGAGGGAAGCAATGAGGACTGTTGTGCTGCTAATGTAAAAGGGAGAAAGATGTTTGGTGTTTGTTTTTCACCGAAGGTTGCGGGTGTCGTTTCTTTCTCCTCCCTCGTGGCGACAGTCGCCGGCGAACAACTCGCGTGTAAACACGTCCATTCAGCGTCTTTTGACATATAGCAAAACACTTAAACTCTCCTCAAACGGGCTGTGAAATCAGTGGCAAATCACGCCGTCGCAGCCGCTTTAAACTCATGAATAAAAGAGCGCCACGCCGCCCTTTTACCAGTCACGAGCGCCTTAGCCTCCTCGCAGATATTTACAATCTGACCGCCAGACTTAAATTACAGTAAAACAAGCGGCAATCAATCCTTGTGAGGCGGCCATCAAAACGACCCGTCGGGCCGCCGATCAGAAGCAGCGAGCAGGAGGAGGCCCCAGCGTCTGCGCCATTGCGTGTCTCTCTCTCTCTCTCTCTCTCTCTCTCTCTCTCGATGCTAGCCATGCGGCAGACGCCGTCATTGTTTGCGTGTGAATGTGTCGCTGGCGTGCCGGTCAGCGCTTGGAAAGCGGAGCGAGGATCGGCGGAGCCGTTTTGGAAGGAGATGATTGGCTCCAGATCGCGGTGGCCCCTGTGTGACAGATGGTTGGGTGCTGGGCTTTCAGAGCTGAATTCACCCACTCACACATATGTAGCCACACACACGCGCACTCACACACACACACTTGAAAGGCTGCGTGCCACCGCATACCCGTATGTGCACGATTCTTAGCGTGTGGGAGAGATTCTTCAGACAACTTAAAGGCCTTAATCTTTTCATCTCGGCGCTCAGGACGGCGCCGTGCGACAAAAAGGAATAACAGCAGCAGAAGAAAGGGAGAGACAAATTAATACACACGCGCCTGACAGGGAAACAGCGAGGCAGATGCACCGGCAAACACTGAAACGTGGCAGGAAAACAATGCGGCCCCGGCGCCGGCGCCAGTGTTTCGGGTTTTTTTTCTTTTTCTTTTTTTTTTGCCGGAGGTTTTCCAGGCTCGGGTTGAACACGGCGAGCGTCTCTGTGAGCAAACAGGAGGGGATCTGCTGCCTGCCGCTTCTGTTAGCCAACACCGCTCCCACTGTTACCACCGATGCCATCGCCACCGGCGGCGGCGGCGGCGCAGCCACAAATAACACGGCCGACGGCGCCAACGGAGGCGCCCACCGTTGGCGAAGGCGGAAACCCTGAAAGCGAAAAGACGCAGGGAGGGAGGGACGCAGGGACGGAGGCGGCGCGGAGCAGATTTAGGCGGCCATGTTGGGATTTTGCTCCAAATAAAGCAATTGAACCCCGCTTGTTCTTTTTCATTACACTTTTGCTCTTTCCGCCCGGCCGTGCGCTTTAGTGTCAGCAGCCTGCCATCAAGTATAATTTGACTCTGTTTACCAGCGGCTGCCTGCCTGCCTGCCTTCGCCGCCGCCGCCGCCACAGACCGCACGGCTCCATTCTGCTGCCTCCCAAAAGTGGCCCGCGTGTCATCATCTAATCTTCAATCACTGCCACGGTCGCTATTATCGCAGCCATCAGCGTTACGGAAAAAAACACCGCGCCACATTTGCCAGAACAGACGCAAAGTACCGACAAAACAATACCTTTTTCGCGATGGCCGCCGCCGCTGCCGCCAGCAGCCGCAATCATCATTACCGATTTTAAAAACATTGCCATTTCGCTGCGGTGATCGCGGACGCGTAAGCCGTGAAAGCCCCTTGTCACTGTCACAAATGGTGTGGTGGGTTTTTTTTTGTTTTGTTTTGTTTTTGTGTTGGTTTTCCTTTTTTTTTAATTTTCGGAAAAAATCGCAGTCGGAAAACCAGGCCAGATTCGCAATCTTCACAACCACCAGAGAGATTGTAGCAGCCAAACCCCCCCCAATCCGCCCCTGAAAAAAAAAAAACACATATCCAAGCCAAGGTCTGGAGTGGCCACAAAGACTCCGCTTACTGGGAAAAACATGGGAAATTTGGGAACGTTGTTTCCATTTTCCAGCCTTGGGCGACGGCCGGGAAGACGAGCTGAAGTCTCGCTTCTCTGAGATGACGAGCGTCTGTCACGAGGAAGAGTTGTTGATTTGAATCCCTGGGAGGAGATGGGAGCTCTAAAAACAGCAACACACACACACACACACACACACACACACACACACACACACAGAGGCACACACACACAGTCATCCTCAGGGAGGCAAAGGTAAGGGTTCATACCAGGGGAACTTCAAAGAGTAGAGGTGTGCGTCTCTCTCTGTGTGTGCGCGTGTGTGTCGGTGTGTGTGCGAGGTTGCCCCAGGTCATATCGAGGAGCTTGTGATGTCTCAGAAGCAGGAGGCTGCCGGAGAACAGCGCCATCCCCAGTCCAACGGTGGCCACGGCGGTCCGGCGTGTTGTGAGGCTTCTGTGGCCTTGGTCGAGGTTCCGTGTTTGTTCCACTTGTTTGGCGTTTGCACTTCACGCCCAGAGTGTGGGAGTGTGAAAACTATGTTGCGTGTGTGTGTGTGTGTGTTGCTCTCCGAGTGAGTAAACGGGCGTTCTTTGGTGTGTGTGAGTGTCTGAGCTGTGCTGGTGAGGAGCAGAGGGCTGCGCCTCTTTAATTCTGTTGGCAAGGAGGCGGCTTATTGAGGCCAAACACCCATTAATACTGGAGCCTTTCCAGAAGAATCCCCGACTCCTTCTTGGCGCACACACACACACACACACTCGCGCACACACACACAGCAGGGCCCCTTCCATGTAGAGGCCTGCGCCCTGCTGCTCCTGACCTCCAAGCGGCAAAGCGAGAGGCTGGCGGAAGGAGTTGGTTCAGTCGGGCACGTCTGATCCTCTCGCTGGCCGCTCGCTCTCTTGTTGGCTCCCACTCGCTACTCAGATTAACTTGAAGGTCGCTGAATTTGAGCTCATTCAGGATGATGACTGGTGTTTCCCTGCATTTTCAAAGCGTCTTGGCCCTCTAGAGGCCCGATGAAGTTTGCGCTGGTGGGATGTTTCCTCACTGTGACTTTGGAGCTCATGCAGGTGGAGCCGCTGACTCAGGAGAGCAGCACAGGCGCTGCTGCACGCTGGACTCCATGAGCTGGAGAAAAGGGAAATGGATTGCGACTCCTTGTAGGGTTCTGTCACGGGTTCGTTTTTAGCAAAGGCGGTAGACAGACAACGAGACTTCAGTGCAGTGTTTTTTTTTTATTTTTTATTCGCACCAAGTCCCATAAATGGCAGTGATTAAGGGTGGAAAAGTATTCACAGTGAAAATAAAAAACTACAAAAATAAAGTAAAAAAAACTGTTGTAAGAGAATTAGGAAACTTTTATTGTCATTACAGCAATTGAATTGTGTAATGAAATTAAGGTGCTGCATTCCCGTGCAAGTAGTCTGAGTAGAAAAAAATTTGTTTAATTTGTTTAATGTGTAAAGTGTATTTTGACAAGTGACCTTTACTCAAAACCCAAAACAAGGCCAAGGGAGGTTTATTGTATTTGAATACCCACCAGAAAGGCCTCAGCAGATCTTTGTGGCTCAACTAATACTGAGAACCATCTCAACGTCCGTTCAGAACAGCCTCAAACATCAGCAGTTAGCTCGCTTGCAGCCATTTGGTGTGCCAATCCCACGTGGTTTGAGCTGAAGGCGAATGCGGAGCAGCCAAGTGGAGGGAAGATGTTCGCCGATGAGAAGCGGCGGCAAACAGGCACAATTTTCCGTCACGCCGCCCAGCACACTGAGCTAGTTTCTCACGGTGGCAACAGAAGTCGAGTTGGGAAATCCTCTTCTCGCTTTTCTCACTGGCTGCGTCCCAATATGCTGACTTTCACACTTGAGGAGAGAAAGAGAGAGAGAGAGAGAGAGAGAGAAAGAGAAAGAGAGAGAGACAGACCCTTGATATAAAATCTCTGAGTTTATTTCAGACAGAATCAGTGCAATTGACTAACTTGACTTAATAGGCTAGAGAGGACAGAGGACAAACATGGAGGTGTCCAGACGTCCAATCACACTCTCCATAGGCCAAAGCATCCTGAGGTTAGGGTTAGGTTAACCCTAACCTTGGCTGTAGTAGTTGTTGCAGTGTAAAAGCAGGATACTGTGTGTGTGTGTGTGTGTGTGTGTAGGTGTGTGTGTGTGTGTGTGTGTGTGTGTGTGTGTAAACGAGTGCTTGTGCACCTGCATGCCATTATATCAATAGAGGAGCATTGAGAAATGACTGGCCAATCAGCCTTCATCAATCACCCATCTCCTTAATGTGATGGAATAATGGCTCACACACACACACACACACACACACACACACACACACTTGGCCTGTTGTCGGTTTCGGTGCCATTCCCACATTATGATAAGTGCCCAAATCAAAGCGAGGAGTCAAGGCTGAAATCGGGTGTCATGTCTCGCTATTATTGTGATTATCCTGTTTGGGCGTCAGCGGCGTCTCCATAAAGGATGTCTCCAAA
>OMPJ01045036.1:0-30182 GCA_900312935.1 Carapus acus
TCTGTGTGACACAAACGCACAAAGGGCACACTGGGACCCTGTTTTCACAAAGATGGATCATCGAGTATCACTTAGCTGATTTTCCTTAGAAGCCTCCCACACCCACCCTCACACACCCCCACACACCCTCACACACCCACCTTCGTCATACACCAGCTTGGCTGTGTGGTCCACCTCTGATACTGTGTTACTGCTGTCGTTTGCTGCCACCTGGTGGTGGAGGAGGAAATTGCAGTTAGCGAGACTCACCAGCCAGATAAATTTTCAAAACAAATAGACAGTGAACGCAACGGAAACGTCAATCAAGTGCAGGAACACAAACAGACGCACACACACGACCACATCAGTTGTGCGAAGGCTGCGATGTGTGTGTTGCTTTAGGCTAAGTGGTTCTGACATGAGAACAACGCTGAATGTCAGTTTAAGTGGCGTCTGAGCTGCTGGCCTGTGATTGGGCTGGAGCATTTCTGCCCTCCACCAATCACACGGCTGTATTTTGGGGGCCTGAAGCTCTCAGGAGCGCTGCCGCGTCCCCGGGGAGGCGTTCATCACATAGCCGGGGCGGGAAATCCATTTTTACGGGCTCATTTTTGCCCCGAAAGACGGCGCGTTACGAGCACTCACAGTGAATGTGTGTGTGTGTGTGAGTTGCGTGTGTGTGGGCGCACTGAAACTGAGAAACTTGTACTCCTAAAACTCAGACTTTATGGGCATGTGTCCATTTTTGGAGAGATTCATTTCCCCTTAACCCCGGCTAGGTGGCTAATGGAGGGTGTGTGTATATGTGTATGTGTGTGTCTTCCATGTATGTGTGTGTGTCACCTGTGTGACCAGCAGGAACAGCTTCCCGTGCAGCCTGCTGAGTTTGTGGAAGACCTTCACTCTGCTTTCGATGGCGTGATACAGGACGCCCAGCTCGGTCACCAGGTCGGGCAGCTGGTGGGACACGGGAGCGGCGTTAGCGGCAAAAGTGGGCGGGGCCACGGGCGGAGGCATTGTGGGTAGGGAGGGACTCACCGACGACAGGTAGGAGGTGTGCTGCATGAGCACGGCCTTCAGCCAGCGGACCATCAGCGCCGCCCTGCAGGGGAGGGAGAGGAGATGCGTGAGGGGTCGAGTGAGGACAGGAGTATGTCGCCCTCAGCTGGACAGAAGGTGTAACGCGTGTTTCGTGCCGGTGGAGAACTGGCTCAGCTTACATGAAGGGATGCCCCTGGAGCCTCTTCGTGATCTGAAAAGGGGGAAGTGAGGACATCGATTAGCGATCGGCCGGCACGCCGCTGCGTCCATCTTGCCCCGAGGCGCTTCGCTCACCTGATGTACCAGCGGCAGCACGGCGTGCAGCGGTAACCGGGCAACCGTCTTCTTGATCAGCATGTCCTTGCGTGTCTGGAAAACCTCCTGTGACGAACAGGGGGCAGGATGAGCCACGCTTTCGCCGCCTCCGCCACCACGCGAGTGGGCGTGGCCTCCCGGCGCGCTAGCATACGTACGTTGAGGATGTTGGCGTCGTTGCTCTCCAGGCCCTGCACCAGCAGCGTGGCGTAGCTGTCCGTCTGCAGCGAGGCCGCCGCCGCCGCCCCTTTGCCGCCCGCCGCCTTCCCGGAGCCCGACAGGTCGATCTCGCCCAGTCGCTCCTCTATCGACATCTGCGGCCGAGGACGGAGGAGAGAGATGAAAATGGCCGCCCGCGGGAAGCCTTCCCTCAGGCGGGAAGGAATCCCAGAAACCTATCTGTGAACGCAGCCGCCGCTGCCATTTGTCAGCCAGGCAGCTTTCAACAGCGCTCCAGATCAAAACGTCTCAAGGAAACGACAAATAAGTCGCAGTTTAACAGCGCCGCCGAGGCTGCCGGCTGCCTCGAGGACGGGAAAACACATTACGGCTGACAGAGAGTCGCTTATCAGCGAGGCGGGACGGGACGCTCGCACCTTCCTTTACTCCGTCATCTGTCCTTTTGCTAATTCGCCCTCGTCACGTCTCAGAAACAGATTCCATTTTTTTTTCTCCAGCGAAGGCCACAAACATCAATTTCCCGACACCCACCTCCGTGTTGTCGGCGCCCTTTTTCCTCTTCTCCGCTCCCTCTGTGGGGCCTCTGACGGGGGCCTGGTGCCCCGGGAGTCCCGGGACCAGGAGTTTGCTCTTGGCGTTGACAATCGGGGTTTTCACCTGGAGACACAACGGATTTCATCACACGGCTTGGGTGAATGCTGGATTCTGATTGGCCGTTATCGGTCACGTGAGCGGTCATTATTTCGGGATAATGAGCGCTACACTATCAATAACGGAGCGCTGTGGGAACAAAGCCTCAGAGTGGTTTAAGTCGCGTAATAAGTGGAATAATGTCCTCGTCATCGGTCACTGTTGTTTGATAAACAAACAATGACCTGCAATGATCTGGGAGGCGTTCATTATGCCTTACTTATTTACCCAGGATGCACCAGGGCGGGGAGCCCCTGTGTGCCCCCTCTGGAGTTGTTACCTTGGAGATGGTGGCGTCCACGGAGAGGGACAGGTTGGTCTTCACGTCGCGGGTCAGGCAGACGTGCCGCTCCGCCGTGTTGATCTCCTGCGTGGGCCAGAGAGGAGGGTGACGACATCTTGGATCAGACCATTGTGTGTGTGTGTGTGTGCGTGTACGCAAATATGAATACAATAGTACCTTGACATACAAGCAACTGAGCACACAAGTTTTCTGAGATCTGAGCCGTCTCTCCGTCTATATTCTTGTGCGGGAATCGGGACGGGAGTTTTGTACGTTAAGTTAGGAGTCATGCTTGGGGACGCCAGCGCTAATTGGCACACTACTAATAATAATAACAACAACAACACGATGACAACCACTCTTGCTGCAACTACTACTACTACTTCAACTTATACCAGTACTTCTAATAACCACTACAACTGCTACTGCTTCAACTGTGCTTCCACTACTACTACTGCTGATACTGCTACTCCCACTATTGCTTCTGCCACAACCACTTCTATTGATATTATCAAAACTTGTAATACTTTTATCTCTGACTGAGTGTAACTCTGAGTTAGCAGTGTTGCTTAAGGACACCAACGCTAGCACGGGTACACTATCTATGACGGCTCGAGCTGTCTATGAGCACTTGGAACTCCAAGAAACAGGAAGTTCAGCATTGAAGAATCATTGAAGGCTTGACATGGGTGGTTTGGGAACTTGAAAAAGAGAACCAACATCCACTGGGTGGTGGGGCAAGGAGAACCACCTAGTGCGGACGTTAAGGCGGCGGAGAGATAGGTCACACCTTTGACTGTAGGCGATGGGAGGAAGGACACGTTGGGAACAAGGGTTTAACTGGGACCAAACCTCATTATTGTGGAATGCATCATTTAAATCGAAAAAAATTATTTGAGATATGAGCAGTTTGACTAACATGCTCAGTCGCGGAACATATTTCACTTGTATCTCAAGGTACCACTGTATTTTGAGGTTTAAGGTCACCCCAACGAGGCACTCACCACTCGCTCCATCACGGGCTGCAGGTGGTTCCCGTAGGCCATCTGCACCGCCTTACTATCGGGCAGCAGCGCTGCTGCCAGCAGGGGGATGGGCGCCGGCGAGTCGTCTGTGGTCGCCAACTGCACCGTGCACGATGGGGAGAGGGGCTTCTTACAAGGCCTGAGGAGAAGAAGGAGGAGGAGGAGGAAGATGCAATGCCTATCCTCAGCCACTGGAGGGCAGCAAAGAGGCAGTGCCGGAACTCACCCGTTTAAGAAGTGCTCGAACAGATGCAGTTGTCCGTCCTTACACACCACTGCCAGCCGCACCGCCTGTGCACAACACACGCAGGGTTACCACACACACACACGCACGCTTGAAGAGAGATTACGCTTGATTGGCGGCTGCAGGTTCCAACTAACCTCTTCCTTGCTGTTGGAGGTGATGAGGTCCAGGTGCTGGGGAGCGTCCGTCAGCGTGAACGACACCACCGAGTTCTTGTCCTTCCCGTCCTTCCGCACTTGCCTGGGGAAGAAGAGAAGCAGCCAATCAGAGGCGACCAAGCCGAGCGAGCCCGGCCGAGCGAGCCCGAGGACTCACCACACGCTGAGCAGCCGCTCGTGCGACGCCCCGGACAAGAAGTAGAGGCCGTCGCTGTCGGGGGGCCGCGTGGTGGCGAAGCACAGGGTCGTCACCGCCGTGGAGTGGCCGGTGAACTTCTGCAGAGAAGGAAGAAGAAGAAGATTCCACTCAGACATTCATCATCTCCTCACAACTCTCACACAGACATTAATGTCGTAAACTCAGACACTGAGCAGACTTTATTATCTAAACATCCAACAACACAACCCACAATTCATCATAAAACAAAAGCAATTCCCTGAGCAAAGCACCTGCTTGATTGAATATTTGTCAATGGCGCATTAGGTATAATTAATACAGCGGCAGCATAATGAGGCTCATAAATAATTAGCTCATGAATAATCAACTTTGATGAATTGACAATTAATTCCATCACAACTGCAATTAACTTCCCTAAAATTAACTTTCATATATCAAACCGTCACAGCAGTGCAACACCAAACTGACTGACTGTGCTGATAATGCACGACCATTAACGGATATTAAAACTGATGGTATGTTGAGATCAAACTGTTGATATAACACACACACACACACACACACACAAAGCGCACACACACACACACAAGCACATATGTATGCATACATACACGCATATATACAGGCATATATGTAAATATGCATTTACACAAAGATGTATATACGCATATATGCACACACATGCTCACTTATCAATATCTATACATTTCTTTTTTTCATTGTAGATTTCCTTAGTTGCGGGAAATAGCTTGCCACCAGGTGGCGCAGCCTCCTAAATTGTGGGAGCGGCAAGCTGCGTCACTGATTTAAGATTAGAAACTCATTACGATGTGTCTATATGCAAAGTCTGCTACGTTTTAGAAACCTTGACGCTATATAAAAGTTCCCTTCTGGGTAAATGTGAGCAGCATCTCACCCTGAAGACCTCCTTGGTGTCCAAGTCCCACATTTTGATGGTCTGTCCGGCAGAGAGCAGGAGCTTCCCGTCAGGACTCACGCACAGGCTGCTGACGGCCGCTCGGTCCGCCTTCCATTTGCTGCCACGGGCCGGAAAAAAATACGCAAATGAGACGGTAAAATCAGGTCTAACACACACACACGCGCACACACGGGCACGCCCTGGTGCTGCTATCAGGCGTTGGAGGGAATTGGCTGGATTTGAGGAGAAATTATCGCTGGCGGGGACGCAGGCGGTCGCTCAAAGCGCAGCGGTGAAGCCAGGCTGATCCAGCTAAGCACGGCCAGGTTGACTCGACAAACGTGCGCGCGTGTGTGTCTGTGTGTGTGAGGGACTATTGACAGCTCGATGGACATAGTGGCGGTAATGAATATTTTGAGCCTGTAGGCTTTTGGAGCTCAAAGGAGGCTCCTTTCAGTGTCCCCAGTGTTTGCTTACTCTTCTGTCAGTAGAAGGGATGTATCTGTGTGTGTGCTGATGATCTATGAGTTTCACACAGATTTCTGCCTCTTTGAGACGGACAGGAGGTCCCGCGGGGGCTTTTCAGTCTAAAAATCAACACATCGACTGATGAGGTCCGCAATCACCGCTAGGAAATTCTGTATCTTGCCCACCATCAGCTGGCAAGAAGTCGTGTTGCCCTGCTGCCCTCTTCATAAGCCCCGCCTCCTCTAAGTCCTCCCCCCACCCCACCCCTTTCCGGGACAGTGACGCTGAATCCTATTCAAACATCCGTCTGCTCCACCGATAAAGTCGGAACGTGGCGACGCTCTGAGCCTTGGCACTGACCAGCGTGTCCGCCCCGTCTCCAGGTCCCACTCCACGATGTGCGCGTCGTCCGAGCCGCTGTACAGCAGAGCCTCCTCGGGGTGCCACTGCACGCAGTTCACCCCCCCACTGTGACCGCCGTCCTGGCAGAAACACGGAAGGCAAGAAACGTCACCATCAAGGGGAATAACGATAATATACATTAACGCGTTTGCGTCCATGTGAAGGTTCCGCCCTGCAGAGATTGCCATTAGTATGATTGGTTTACTCATTGGCTTTCTGTAGATGATGGCGCCATGACAAACTGGTGCTACTTCTCCAGGAATCTGGACCATGTTTACATGTCCACCAAGAAAATAACTCTGCCCTGACTTGTGTGTCAGCAGCATCAACACACTGCCTTTGTGGGTTCACCGATTGTTACAGACGTGCACACAGCAGCTCCATGTTGGCGTCTGGATGGACCAGGAGTCCGGGTTCAGCCACTCACCAGGGTGCAGCTGAGCGCCCCCTTCAGCGCACTGTAGACCAGCACCGTGCCCGCTGCCGTGCCCATCGCCAGCAGGTCGGCCCTTCGCCTCCGCCTGCACCGGCTCTGATTTCCTTTTCTTCCTCTGAGGGCCCTCCTGGAACAACCATCGACACGTCAATAAATCCAAGAAATAATTCAAGGCTCAAACACTGATTTCATGCGGCCTATATTAATCAGAAATAAAAATATATTCCATAACGCAGGATTAAGTCACTATTCCGCCCCTTGACAACAAGTCAACTCATTTAACACCCACTTCTCCATCACTACCTATCGGCTGATTCATGATTGGAACAATTATGTAGTAAACAGGCTGCAAAGAGGTATCACTGACTTTGAAAAGTGCAATTTATGTGAAAATCAGTGATCTGACTCAATGTAACAGTAACTAATTTGGATATCGAAACAACAGCCGGAGAGTGGCAAAGTTTCCCACCAGACGCCTCTTTACCAATAATCATTTAACACTTAAACCGGCGTCTTTTCAAACTTTTGTTTGAATTTCTTTGGGAAAACTGACAGCCTTGGAAAACTTTGCCAAACTTTCTGCGTCACGTTGGGCGAGACTTGGCCGCGCTATCGCTAACCTCCTATAACCTCCATATGTGGATAATGTTATTTCAAATAAGAGATATCATCCGCGATTTGCTGCTGCCGTCCTGAAAGTGGACCTGGAGGCCGTGTCCGCGTACATATTTTCATTTTGAAGACTCTCCGCCATGGTCTCTGCTGCCATGTGGAACTAACATGTGCGCGGCTAAAAGCTAACGGCTAACGGAGCGCCCTGCCCGGCCAGCCCCACGCCTTCGTCGGGGAAAAGAATCACTCTCACCGCCAACTTTCCCGAGATGGTAAGCAACGTTTTCCGCGATTTAGGGCGCCTGTCCCGGTCGCAGACAAGGGGTCGAGGCCGGGCCTTGGCGGCGGACTTTGCTTACCTTGACTGTCCGGCATGGTCCCCAAGCTATGCACGTACAAGTGGCGCTCAGGTGGGCAGAAGGCACGAACTCCTGGTGGAGCGTTTTGCTGTCCGTGTTCCAAACGCGTAGCCTGCCGTCCTGGGCGCACACTGCTAAGTATTGCCGGGATTTTGGGGAGAAGACGCAGGGAAGCCCCAGCGAGGGGCCGTTGCCTCCGTCGGCCGCCATTTCTCAACCTGCCTGCGTCTGCGTGGTTTACACTAACCACGTGTGCCACGAGCTGCACATGCGCTGTAGCACCTCGTGGGGGCACCGCGCTTCCAGAAGGCAGCAGGGCGCAGGCGCAGGTCGGAGGGCGCTGCCTTCAGGTACTCTCAGAGTCCCGTAAGGAGAAAAAATCTGATTTGTTGAAAGAGCCCTCTTTCTTCCTCCCATAGTCGTAATTCCTACATGACAAATACATTTCCCAGTGTTACAATCATTACCCTCATATCACATGCTCTACTTATGGAGAAAAAGCATTCTCACTGAGTGAAAAGCAAAATTTGTGCTGGTTTTAAACGTTGATATACATTTTTTTTAACTCTAAAAAAGAAATTTAGAATATTGTAACCATTCTTTTAGACGCGAAATGAAGACATGCATAAAAATATGTATAGGAGTTTACATCAAATGTGGGCCGGCGCATCGATGAAGTACCTACTCACTTATGAAGTGCGTACTTTACTTCCGGGGTTTAGTTTGCTGGAAGTCCTGTCCCCTGTAGTACTCACCACTGCTCAGTGAAGCACGTATTACCAACTGTCAACCAGCAGATGGCGCTATGTACTACATGTTAGTAGGCTCTTGTGAAATACAGAGATAGAGAAGAAGAAAAGAGGCACAGCGTTCACAGCACGGTGTTCACCGCAGATTGTAAACAAACCCGGTGAAATATCAGCATGAAGTGAGTGTTGCGGGTCTTTTTCGTTTACATTAATTTTGTCATCTAGTATAACTGGTTTCGCGTGTGTTTGCAACCTGTGTCGATCACTTTTTAAAATCAACCGTAGTTTGTGAGGAGACCTGGCGTGACTCTAAAGAGCATCTGACAACGTCCACCCTCAGAGCCCATGGCGGCTCAGACGCCCTCTGCTGGCCTCTTGGTCCTGCACAGGCTGGTACGGCTTTCGACTTACAGCCAAGGTCACCAAATACAAACCCAGTGGCTCCGAAAACTTCCAGCATGGAGGAGGAAAGTGAGAACAATTTCAACAGGTTCCGTCCACAGCAGCGAGGATGACAGCGGGAACGCACCGCCCTCGCATCCGAGTACCAGTCTGGCCTCCAGGAGAGCCATGACGGCCATGAGGCGACGACCTTTGTCCCCCCTGGAGAGGGTCAGTCGCCTGCTGCCCACGGAGGCTCTGAGCCCCGAGGTGACGCAGCTGAGAGAGAACCAGGGGGAAGATGAAACAGAGGAGGGGGAGACAACACTGTCCAGCCAGCAACTCTCCTCCACTCCAAGAGAAAGTACAGCTTCAGAAGCACCAGATGAGGCAACGGGTTCAGATACGAATCCAACTGTGGCAAAGGCCGACGCTGAAACAAGCACAAGTTGGGATTCACCCGGTCAGGAGCGGAGAACTTCCCCTGCTCTCCCCGGGGAGTGCTCCATCACCTTCGGCGAGCTGCTGCTGGCAGAGTATTGGAGGAAAGGGAGAGTGGACTTCAGTAAGATGTTCCAGCTTCAGACAGGGGAGCGTCTGCATAGCAACCTAGGGTGGGTCGATCACGACCAGATGGCGGGGCGGCCCGTGGGCTGCTGGGTGAAGACCAGTCGACATTTCCCCCTTTTAATCCGCCGGCCCAGCCTGGAGGACTACGTGCTGCGCATGAAGAGGGGACCAGCCATCGCCTACCCAAAGGTCCAGTATAGCTGGAACAGCATATTCCGTATTTTCTGGATAATCAATTGCACTTTTTTTGATAATTTGGCAGAGGGTTTGACTGAAATTATCAAAATATATAATTTCACATGTTCATTACTCTCCAGTTTTCTCCATTGTTATGCATTTTCTGGCTGGTGCGACCTATACTTCTGAGCGACTTATAGTCTAGAAAATACGGTAATTGTAGTCCAAGTTTGAGCCCATGGCTCGTGACACATTTCTAGATAAATACAGATAGATTTGATATGGCGGGGTAAAGACACAGAGGTTGACAAACGACCACTTTCTCACTCCCTCCCAGGATGTGAGTGCCATGCTGATGATGATGGACGTAGGAGAGGGGGCCCACGTGCTGGAGTCGGGCTCTGGGTCAGGGGCCATGTCTCTGTTTCTGTCCCGAGCAGGTGCGTTTCCCCCTCATCCTCCCCCTTCCCTCTCCCCCTCTTCGTCTCAACCCCATCCCATCCCATCCCACCAACCAGGACAAAATATGATGATTTATGACATTTTCGCAGATTATCGATTAAAAACTCAATGACAGCAGAGACGGATGAGCCTTATAAGAGGCTCAATCATCGACAGTGTGGAAGCCAAGGACATTTAGTGGCTCGTAAGCAAGACGAAGAGTGGAGTAGTTTGAAACAAGTTTATCGAAAACAAACAAAGTTTGCCTGGTATTGTGCAAACTCACTCTTGCTGCTGTGACTTTTCTTGTCTCCCTCAGTGGGCGCCAAAGGAAAAGTGATGAGCGTAGAGGTCAGGGAGGATCACCACCGCAGAGCTGTGACCAACTACGACCGCTGGCGCGCCTCGTGGCGCCTGCGGAGAGGAGAGGAGTGGCCAGACAACGTGCAGTTCCACTTGGTGGACCTGCGTGAGGCCGAGTCGCTTCTCTCTGGTGAAGGATTCCACACGGTCTGTGGGCATAAACAAAAAAGAATGATGTAGTTTATAGTTTGTACAGCGACTTGGCGTATGTAACCCTCTGGTTTCCACGGTAACTCTATTGCAGGTTGCTCTGGACCTCATCAGCCCCCAGCTGGTTTTATCCACTGTGACTCCTCATTTGCACTCTGGAGGAGTGTGTGCTGTGTACCTCGCAAAGTATGTATGGTCACAGCTTAGGCCTCGATTTCTGCACAGCACATCAGGAATCATTTATTGTCATTACAGCAACTGAATTGTGTAACGAAACTAAGGATATAGTGTGAGATGAACTTGAATGAGGTGATACGTCAACATTTCTGTCAATTTTTGAGCAATTCAAGGGAGAAGGAAGTTATTGGCCAAGGGACAAATGGTCCGTTTGGCTCGATCTTGCGATTTGTACGCCGTAAGTTTACTCTCCTGTGTTGCAGTAAGACTTGATCACCACTAGATGGCAGTAGATAGACATGACAAATCACGACAGCTAACAGACTCACACCACCTGTGATGGTCATCGGTACAGATAATTATTAGGGATGTCCGATATTGGCTTTTTTGCCGATATCCGATATTGTCCAACTCTCAATTTACCGATACCGATATCAGCCGACACCGATATATGCACCGGTAAAACGCTTCAGGAGCGCATCGGCACTATTTCGGTGTAACGCAAGCATTATTTTATTTTTATCGGTTTATATTTTATCGGTTTTAAAGCCAAAAAATCTGATACCGTCATACATTTTTCTGCCAATATCGGGCCGATAATATCGATGGGACGATATTACCGGTCATTTCTAATAATTATAAAACGTAAAATGAGTAATCATAGCAAAAATTCATATCAATGATAAGGGTAATTAATACTCTTTTTTTAATGGCTTCTTGTAATGGTTTAAATGCGATATGAGTGATCAAGTACCTCCACCTCTGCTCCTGTGTGTCAGCATAACCCAGGTCATCGATCTGATGGAGGGCCTTCGATGTTTGGCGCTCCCGTTGCTGTGTGAGCGCATCGTCGAGCTGCCGGCCCGGGATTGGTTAGTCGCACCGGCACGGCAGAAAAATGGCGAGTATTGCCTGAGGAAAGCCCCGGTGCCAGACGGAGACCGAGGACAGGAGGAGAGAGGAGGTGATCCATCTTGAGGCTGCTCTCACTGCTCCTGCTCGTCAAAGGGCAGAGTGTCCTGAAGTGTACGTTTTTGTTTCCAGAGGGGTCAGAATCACAGACACCTCCAGCTTTTGGGAGCATTCCCTACATCGCCCGGCCTCACCCCGAGCAGATGAGCCACACGGGTCAGAGATAAGACACACACACACACACACACACACACACATACACCGTGCTGTACGTAGTAACTGGTCAGATTTTCATTTGCAGCTTTCCTGGTGAAACTGCGCAAGTACTCGCCATAACGCCTCCTGTCAGGACCTCAGGACAGAAATGATTGTTGTCTGACTTCATTAATAAAGATATCAGATTCAGTTTCTGTGCCTCATTTCAAGGGATGAATGTGGTTAATCCGCACTGTCAGAAAGCTCAAGTCAGTTCCAGAGCAAACATCGTTTCCCCACATCGCAGGTTTAGAAAAAGATTCAACTCCAAGGCTTGACATGGGTTGTAGGATTTTCAGTGATGTTGACGAGCACGAGCAGATAATACAAGAGCATCTCAAAGACTTTATTCAGGAGTCGGTTGTAGGATGGATGACAGGCACTCAACGGAACAAAACACACTCAGCTGAGTCTTACCACTACACATCCATCAACAGAGAACTTCAACCCCGGCAAATTATCTTTTTTTTTTTTACACACATTTCCTTTTGTTTTTTAAACACACAGCAATCAACACATAAGGCACTAAAGACGTGTGCACTTGTAAATAAATATGGAAGAAACAAATACGTAGCGAATAAATATATACGTATAAATATATATTGTTTTTGTGTAATAAATAGACAGATTACTTTGTTTAAATTTGTATAAATACTTCTCGGGACACCAGTGCAAACTGCTTTGAATCAAGAAATTGGCTACCTGTCCATCCACTTCTGGAGAATCGCAGGCGGAATTAATGAGTGGTGAACACAAAAGATGGAACAACCTACTGAGCTGCCATGGTGTTGCAGATGTTTTTTACTTGAGGTAGAGGCACGTTGCAGGGACGGCCGAGGGGAGCCGCCGTCACGCCGAGGAAACCAAAAACACCGGCCGCAGAACTGCCCAGGCGCCGCAACACCCTACACCTCATCGATCCAGTTCATGGATCTGTCTGGAGAGACTTGCACTAACAAAGAGGAGAGAGGAGAGCGACGGAATATCAGCAGCACTCTTCACAGAGACCAGGACCATTCTGAGGGGAAGTCAATGTTTAAAGAAAAGAGACAAAGCAGGGAGGCGGGATGCTGCGACAACAATGGGACCTGTTGAGAGACTGTGTGGAATTAGAGGCAGAGTCAGAAATGCTTCATTTATTCCCCCAGGATATAACGGATAATGAGAATGAGGTATTTTGGGTAATTTTGAGATGGTGAGTTGAAACATTTGGTGGAAAAAGGATTTGAACTACAGTAGTACCTTGAAATGTGAGTTTGATTCGTTCTGTGACCGCGCTTGAAAGTCAGTCTGCTCGTAGCTCAAACGAATTTTCTAAATCAAAAATAATTAGAATTCTTCTAATCCATTCCAGAATAATGAGGTTTAGTCCCAGTTAAACCCCTGATATGAACACATCCTTCCTCCCAACGCCTACAGCCAATCGTGCGACGTATCCTTCCAGATGCTTCTCCATGCCTCACCATCCAGTGGATGTACTGTAGCTTCTCTTCTGTCAATTCTCAAAGCACCCATGACAAGCCTTGAATGATTCTTCTGATGCTGAACTTCCTGTTCTTGTGGTTCCAAGTGGTCCTAGATAGTGCGAGCCGTCATAGATGGTGCGTACCCGTGATAGCGCCAACTGGCGCTGGTGTCCCCAAGCACTGCCCCGAACTCCGATTTACGCTCATATCTTCAATACATACGGACCCAGAGACTGCTCGGATCTCAAAAAACTTCTATGCTCACTTCCTTGTATATCACGGTACTACTGTACTTCATCCCTCCCCCGAGGATGTTGTAGATCAGGGGTGTCAAACTCTATTGTCACCAAGGGCCACCTCAACATGGCAGTGGCCCTAAAGGGGCCACCATTAAGGTGCTATAATGGAATTGAATGTAAAAATTCAACTATTTATTTAGAAATATCTAATATCAACAATTATTTTTACTTATTCAACTAACAAACATCCCATTTGCGTAGATCTAAAAGTATGTCAGATCTTTGCTATTATTGTATCGCAGTTCCTTATATCAGGAAAAGAAACCTGATTTAATCGACACTCATCAGTTGATAATCAATCAATGAATCAATAAATGAATGAATCGATGAATCAATCAATCAACCTGGTTCCCCCACTTGGCTGCATTGGTGTTTGTTGACAAACTGACATTTTAAAAAGTGCACAGCTGCGTCACTTTACCAGAAACATGATCCAGGTGCATTTTGGGGGATGTAGTAGTGGGTCAATGCATGTTTTAATGAAGGACAAACAGTTACTCAAGCGGTCGGGGGCCACATAAAATGATGCAACGGGCCGCATCTGGCCCCCGGGCCTCGAGTTTGACACCTGTGCTGTAGATGATGAGAATTAAGTATTTTGGGTATTTTGGGTCATTTGAGATGGCGAGTCAAATCACTTGGTGTAAAAAGCACTGAACAACACGCGTGACTAACACACTCCACACTGCGACACCTACTCGGCACCTCCTTCTTCCTCCTGTGAAACACCTTGGTCCTGGGCGGCGTTTTCTCCTCAGACACCGAGAAGGCGAACGGCAGAGGGGGAGATTCAAATCTCGGAGTGGACACGGGGAATCCTCTGGCGGCAGGCTGAGGTGGGGCCCTGCCAGCTGCTGTGGCACCGTGCTGACAGAGGCTGCAGGAAATGGGAGAGGCCCAGGGACCGCGGGGGGCGACGGGGGCGTCCCGGTACTGCCGCTGTGCCCCCCCGTGGTGCTCTGCCCTCTGACGCTGCCACACAAAATGAGAAGGGAAAATGGCCATCACCTGGAAGACAGAGACACAGTTAACCCTGGCACGCACACACACACACATCACCACAGCATTGAGGCGGACATGGCGGGAAAATTGATGTAAACTCTCCCCGAAATGCATGGTGTTTCACATTATAAAACCCCCAAAATGTCAAATCCCATCAAAGAGAAGAGGCAGATCCCGGCCCGGTAACGCTTCAATGAGCTGCACTGCACGACAAAAACAAAACCCTTGGAAGAAGTCCTGAACAAAGACCATTTATCAGTATCCTGAGGCAGCTAATCTCGCCTGTACCTCTTCACAGCAGCGCCTGCTGACAGCAGCTCTGTACTGGAGCCGAGCCCACAGCTTGTCTCGCTGCTTGAGGAAATGAGAAAAAAGCCTCCTCCAATTCTTGCCCAGGGCCCAGGGGAAGATCTCATATTTAACCTCCTCCTCATCCTCCTCCATGGTGTTGGCGAGGTACCTTCAATTGGAGCACACAATCTCAGCATTATGGTGTTGGAAATAATGGAGTTAGAGGCTTGAGAGCGTGTCTAGTTGTGTTAAAAACACTGAACAAGAAATTCTGGGTGAAGGAGTGCTTCTCAACTGCATTCCAAGAACTTGAAAAGGAGAAAATGTTCAGGCCAAACTATCCCTTCGGCATGTCTGTGTCTCCTTGTTTCAGACCGGACACATTTCCTGAAAACTGGTTTTCATGACTAACTCATCAAAGCTGATGTTTCCAGTGTGTATTGATGTGGTAAAATGTTCTCAAAGTTACCAGTTGCACATCTTTTATTTCGATCTCAACTTAATTTAAACTTTGAATTCCAAGAAAGAGAAATCGGTAGATCTACTTACAGCCCCAGGAAGAAACTCCTCCTGCTGTACTCAGCGATAGTCAAGCACGCCCGTTTGAAGTAGACAAAGGTCATGGCCAGCAAGTACTGAGGTTTGACGCAGACAAGTCGGAAAGAGTGGAATTAAAACATCGCAGCCGGGCAGAAAGAGCTTTAAAACTGATCCAAATCGAGACTTAACCTTGTCAGTCATTTTGCAGCAGCAGTCCCTCCGCAGAAAGTCTTGGATGAGGTTATCATCTGTGAACAACGCCTCCATTAGAACAGTCGACTAAAAAGAGCACATTAATGCTAGCAGTATGAAGGAAGAGGTCACGCACTCAAAATGGATGTTGCGCTTAAAGTTTTGACGTTGAACGCTTTACCTAAGTATTAACTTTGTTGCCTTGACAAGAACAATTCTCAAGGTCAGGCGCTGGTGTCTGCATTTTGCAGGAGGATTTGACAGAGAGGAGGCATGACACTGATAGTCATAGTTTGTACTTATGGTATATATTACGCTGATTCTATATTTCTCGCATGCTGTATGTAGAATTATTTATATCACACATCTTTCATTGGCAGATAAGATGGATTACAACATTCAAAACAGGTTGAGAGGTCAAAGAGATGGCAGAATCTAAATGGAGCTCTGTTGCTAAGGAAGTAGTTCTGAGATAATATGATCTGTGGCGCTGAGAACATTCATAAACATCCTCACTGCAGCACCTGTGTAAGATATTCACCAAAAAGTCTGAGGTACGCAGCCATCTCCCTGTGCTGGATCACCAGCTTGGGACAGTCTTGAGCCGGGGAACGACTGGGCTGAGTTGGATATTGGTCCGGGCGGATTTTCCTGGGTAGCTCTTGAGTCTCTGCAGGATCTCTGGACCTTTTCAGCCTTAAACCCCGACGAGCATGGGAAGGCCTTGAAGGTCTGAGTGTGATGCTCTCCAATGACAGAGTTTGGGCTTTCAGAAGTGTGCGTTTTATCATGTTCCAAGATGGGGCACCTTTAAACGTGCCTCTCCTCTGTCAAACACAAGAAACAAGAAACAAAGACAATACGTGGGGGAAAACTAGCAATAACTGCTAATGTTTACATGGGCTGTCCGGGTACTGTTCCCAAATCACAATAACGATTATCAGACGAGCCAAACTCTGCACACAGCTAACGCTCATTGACCGCACTTTATATTTATAAAACCGTCGTGATATTCTAAATCTTTTGTGATGTGACAGCATTAACGTGAAAGTTTCGTGATACTTTAGCTAGCTTAATACGCCCTTACCTGCGTAACCGGGACCGAAAAGTCGCGCTTAGGTGGCAGAGGTGTCTGTACCATCGGCGACAAAAAAACGCCACGATTTTATGTCGTTGAGGGCTCAATTCAAATGTCATGAAATGTGAAAATTATTCAGAAAGACGACACGCCGTGACAGTCAGTGGGCGCGTAGCGCGCGCGCGATTGCAATTGCGCGCCAATCGCGCATGCGCAGTGAACCCTGTCTCGCTGTCCTCGCTTGTTTTCTTGACTCTCCTCTCCTCTCCCTCCTCTTCTCCTGTCCTTTCCTCCGTTGTCATTCTTTCTCGTTCTTTCTTTGTCTCTCTCCCACTTTGTCCCCCTCTCTCCTCCATTTTCCATGTTATTCCATCTCTCTCTCTCCCTCTCCCTTCCCATCCTCTGATTCCAACTGTCTCCCCCCTGTCATCACTCCTTCCCACCACCACCTTCCCCATCTCGCTCTATTCTCACCAAACGGCTGTCTCTCCTCTCCCTCCACACCTTTCTTCTCCTTTTAAAAAGTCTTATCTCACTTCTCTACCCCCTCCCTCCCTCTCTCTGTCAGCCTCTCTTTCTCTCCTGTCACCCTCTCCTCTCATTCTCTCTATCCATCACTCTGTTTGACTCAATCTCTCTCTCAGCAGCTATTGGCCCTTTCTCTCTTTTTTTCCCCTCTCTCTGTCTACCTGTCTCTCCCTCCCTCTCCCCATTACATCTCTCTTTCTCTCCCACTATTCTCACTGTTACTGGCCTCCCCTTCGCCCTCATTGTGTGTGTGAGTGTGTGTGTGCGTGTGCGTGTCCCTGGTGCTAATAAGCATCAGAACATCAGGATTATGTGTTTCCTTTTATTGGAAGAAGAACTTCCCCTCTCTATCTCTCTGTCTCTCTCTCCTTCTCTTTTTCTTTCTCAATCTCTCACAATCTGTCGTTCCCTTTCCCTCTCCTTAACTCATTTTCACTCTCCCATCTTCTCTTTTTCTCTTTCCCCCTCTCTTTCTCTCCGCTTTCCCTCTCTCTCTCCCTCCTTCTCCCCATTCTCCCTTTTTCTTTCTCTCCTATCTCTGTCTCTCACTATCCTCCGTCTCTCTCTCTGTCCCTCTCCCTCTTTTGCTCTCTCGCATTCCCTTTCTCTCATTCTCCTTCCCTCTCTCTCTCCTACCTTTTCTGTCCACTCTCTCTCCCTCTCCCTACCCCTTCTCTCCCTCTGTCTTTCTCTCAGTCTCCCTCTCTCTTGTTTCCTCTCTCTGTTCCTATCTCTCTCTTTCTCTCTCCCCTTCCCCATCTCTCTCTCTTACGCACTCTCTCATTCCCTTTCCCCCTCCCTCTCTCATTTTCACTCCATCTTCTTCTCTTTCTCTCTGTCCCCCTCTCCCTCCTCCTCTTTCTCTTTCTCCCCACTTTCTCTCGTGCTCCCCCCAAGCTCTCTGTCTCTTTTCCATACCACCTCTCACATGACTCCCACTCTCTCCCGTCCTCCCTCCCTCCCTCTCTCTCTCTCTCTCCTCCCCCCATCTCTATGTCACATCCTAAGCGATGAGCGGTGCTCCCAGATAAAGAAATAAAGAGCGACGCCGCATGTGCTGAGCGCGGCCCGATGTTTTACATCTGGGCCGGCTGGGCTCTGAGCGCGGCTCCTCTTTATTTCCTGGATTTGTTTCCCGCAGGCTGCGGCTGTGATTTCTGAGTGGCCCAGATAAGAAGTGGAGGGCATGTTGCTGCTGTTGGAGCGCTAAGCCCCTGGACACCTGCGCACATAAATCCGGCCGAGCAGCAGGAAAAAGGTCCTCCTCTGTGTTTACGCCGTATTTCATCAGGCCCGAGGTCTGAATCTGCTCCCCGGGTGTCGTGATTCATGTGGCTGCCATTACATAACATGTTAAAGCACCATGTGACGACATAAGGGACAATCAAGAGGCGTGAGGCCACGCTTGCGCTAATGCTATCATTAGCAGCAGATTAAATATGGTGGCGAAAGAGAATCTGAATGAGTCCCTACTTGGATGCACTCCTAGGGGGGGTTAGGGATATGGATGTTCTGTCTGTCTGTCCGATCGTTCATCTATCTATCTATCTATCTATCTATCTATCTATCTATCTATCTATCTATCTATCTGTCTATCTATCTGTCTAACCATTTACGGACTTAAAAATAAGATTAGATGAAATAAAATAGGATAAAATAAAATAGACTAAAATAAATTGATATTAAATTAGATTTAATCAAATTGAATGAAATCAAATGAAATCAAATCTTGATTATCAATCTATGTATTTATTTCATTTTATTTTGCTCTTTTTATTTTCAATTTAGGCTTAGGCTTTTTTTTTGTAAGAGATTACGTTTTCTTACCTTCTATAAAAAACAAAGGAAACAAAACAGTCAGCTATCTATTTCCCTGTTTAATGACTGATTTCCCAATAAACATATCTGAACCGATTAAATATGGTGGCAATTTGGCCGTTATACTCCGCAGCTGTGTGGCTCCTCAGCAGATTGCGTCACAAACACCAGCGACTAAATGACTCTATCTATTAACAGTTATTATCTCTGGATGCCATCGTTACTCCAAAGTGTACCCCGGCCGCTGAACCATGTCTGTGCATACACTGATGGCGGAGGGGGACTGAGTGCGCGTGTGTGTTTGTGTGTTTGTGTGTGAGTGTGTGTGTCTGTGTGTCTGTGTGTGCGTGTGTGTGTGTGTGTGGAGAGGGATGAAGGAAGGCACTTCAATTCATCAAAAGATGTTTTCTTTGAGAGGCACCGAAGTCGACGGCAGGCTAAACAGGGCGATGTTGTTGCGTCTATATAAAGCCACCTGAGGCTGGCCCTCATTACCTTAATGAGCTTATGGTCTTAGGAGTGGGTGAGTTTTGTGCGACGTACGTGTGCGATGGGGAGGTAACGCGGAGGCTCGCTAAGCCTTTCAGCCGGCCGGCCTGTTCACAGGAGAGAGGGAGGATTTTACAAGCGTGCCAAGAGGAAATTCAGCGGCATGATGTGGATCTACTCCGGCTTTGCGACGGCCTGTGGATTTACCTCTGTGTTGTTTTGGGTGGCGTCCTCCTTCGAGGGGGACCTGACACGTTCACCTTCGTGGTTCATCTGAAAATGACGCTCACAGCAGGTGGTTAAGAACCTCTGTCCGTCTGTCCACCCGTGTCATTGCCTTAGCCCCGGAGGTGCAGGTGGAGCCAACAAGTTTGACTTTCAAAAGGTTCCAAGATGGGCTGCTCACCGTCCAAAGGCAATAACATCGGGACGATCATTCAAGCACCCTTCAGGAAGGGGCGAATGCTGCCCCCTACGCCTCAAACCAGTCCAAAGGACCGCCTGGATGTGACAGGAGCACACGAAGGGGAGGCGAGAGAACGGAGGTCTTTGCCAAAAGAGGCGCAAGTGACACCAGTGAAGAAAAAACCTGCGCTGGACTGCGGACCGGAACCATCGCGGACAGATAAGGTGGCGGTACAAGCCGGGGATTGTGTCCCGCCGCCGCAGAGGAAGGATGACAAGAAGCAGATGGACAGACAAGATCCAGCAGAGAAGAAGGCTGCAAAGAAACCCAAGAAGGTGAGCAAAGGGGTGAAGGTGCTGAAGAAGAGAGAGAAGGAAAAAGACAAACAGCCCGCAGATCTGAAGGTGGATTTCCCCGAGCCGCTGGTGAAAGCTCACCAGGCTGCGTACGGATTTTTGAACCCCAGCATGAATAAATATGATCTGCTGCTTGAGCTGCTTGAGCAAGCGACACATACGCAGGCCTCCATGCAGCCCATGGTGGCCTTCATGCTCCTCAGGTACCAGGAAATAATCCAAGCCCTGACCGAGATGACAGAGGAGGGAGAGAACGTCCTCAGAGACAACGGCAAACATCTCGCTTGGCCCAATCCGGTGAAGAGCACCTCTTCTCCCTCACCACCGCCCTCTGAATCCGCCGCCGTTGACCCACAGCCGGATTTGCTGCAGCAGCTGCTCCAATACACGACTCAACGGATGCAGAACGTGAGCCAGACGGTTTGCGGTATCGGGGACGCGGCCCTGGAGGACGCTGCCGAGTACTTCTCCTCCGTCTCCGAGCTCCTGGAGGAGAAACTGAGGGCCAAACGTGCAGTGGAGACCAGGCTGACGCAGGTCCTCTCTCGGATAGAGACCGCCTCCGTGCGGAAACCGGGGCCCGAGGACTCTGCCCTCTTCAGCGAGGACAGCGGCATCGGGGCGGAAAACGAGTCCCTGCCCGGATCTGAGAGACATCACAGGCGAGGGAGTTGCGCGTCAGCGGAGGTGAACCGAAGCTACGCGCCAGCGAGCATTCGGCGGGGAATGCTACGTCGAAAAACTAGTCCAATAAGTCCCAGTGTCTCCCTCAACTCGCTGAGCTCTGTCGCCTCCACGTGTACCCTCACGGCGGTGCAGCGGAAGGATTCGGTTCTGGGGTCGGTCTCCTTAGACGACGGAGAGGACGATGAGGATGAGAGGGACGACCCGGATGGACGTGCGGGAGGCAGGAAAGTCATGTTTCGACTGCGGTCCAACTCTTCGCCACTATGTCCTGAACACCAACCGTGCCGCCCACCACCCAAACGGGCAGTTGACCCTCAAAATGCAGAGATGACGCTGAAGATGAAAAACGCCATTAGCGGAAGGATACAGTTTGTGTCCTCGCAGCGAGCTTGCTGCAAGACAAAGACGGTGGACAGTCCCAGAACGTGCAGGCGGCGATGGACAGACGATGAGGAGCAGACTCCAAAGAGGCCCCAGACGGCCACGCCGAACAGGAGGCCGGCGGTCAAGAAGGCGCCGGACGCCAAAGGGCGACGTTCTCGATCGGCGGACTCTCTGCGGAGCAAAGGGGAGGATTCCACTCTGCTGGAACTGGAGCGCACGCAGAAGGATTTGAGCCAAAAGCTGCAGAAGATGAATAGAGATCGGAGAACGGGAGGCGTCAACACTAGACCTGCTGCATCCAAACAACACGCCGGAAATTCTCCTCTTCAGTCTCCAGGAACGAGTCGTGCACGTTTCTCACAAGACAGAAAGGTCCAAAGTCCCAAGGCGGCAAAGGACAAAGCGGGGCAAACTAGAGACACCTGCGTCCAACAGGAGGGAGCCAGCGGACATGGAGACACGACGGCCTTCAGGAGCCCCGTGAGGGCGACTCCTCCCCCGAGTCCTCCTGCCTCGCCCAGACCGTCCTCCGGCCTCTCCAGGGGCAGGAACTCGGTCAAAAAACTCATCGACACGTTCAGCCAAGGGATCGGAGACCTGGACCACCCCAAGGTTTTGGGGCCTCTGAAGGGGGTTCGGAAGTGTGGTGTTCCGATACTGCCGGGTTTGGGAAACGTGCAGGCGGTCCTCAGCACGGGGGTGAGCAGCTGTAGGCCTGAGAACAACGTGGACTTGGAGAGTCTTCCTCCGCCATCGCTCGAGGTGTTGATGGATGATTCTTTCCAAAGTGTTCAAGACTTTGCCGGTGCAGCGGATGATGGACAGGCGAAAGGGGGCAAGTCACCTCTTCTGAGGAGGGCCGTGGTGTCCCAACGCCTGCGGAACTCGGTCCAATCGCTGCTGCCGAGCAGAGGTAGCGTGCCGCAAGCCTCCAGGATGGTGGAGAACGACCCGGGAAGAGAGATGGCCGCCTGTCTTCACCAACATGCCAAGAAGATCTTGCAGGCCCAAGATCCCGCCCCACACAGGCCTTTAGCCCGTCAAACGACAACTCAATCCGCCAGTCCTGCAGAACAGAGAGACAGTGGAAGTCTCCCTGTACCTGGTCCGAACCCTGATGCCTCTGCTGGTCCTAAATCATGTGTGATCAGCGCTCAGGCGTGCGTCACACCATCCTCACTAAAGGGGCGGATGTTGCCCTCCACACCTTCTTCCTCATCCTCCTTCAATAGAAGACTTCCAAGTCCTCAAACCTCCAGGCGACAGTCCAGCCCCACCACGCCGGCCAGTCCCCCCGTCACCCGGAAGCTGCCCACCCCACCGGGTCATAGGTCGCTGCCCAGCCCGCCGCCGACCCGGCAGAACTTCTCAACCCCTCCTTCTGCCTCGTCGTATCCCCTGAAGGCTCCTTCTCCACCTGCCTCACCCAAGGTCCACAGATGGTCCAGAGAGAGCAGCGTGGAGGACTTGTGTACCTTCTCCAGCAACAACGCCCGCTCCGTCTTCTGCTTGGCCTCGCCGTCCCTGTTTGAGGCTCCGCCCTGTCCAGTTCCGCAACCCCCTCAAGCCTGGACCTCCACCGGCGTATCGTTCGTCCCGCGCTGCAGCGGGAGCCGGGGCAGACCTCTGGTGTCCGTCCAAGGACCTCGGCCCTTTGTGAGAAGGAGCCAGTCGGACCGCAGGCCCAGTCTGACGCTGCCGCCCTGCACGGCCGGCGCGTCGGTGGCCGAGACCTGCGGGAGCGAGCCGGCGATAAGCAGCAAGGGGTGAGTGATGCCGTCGGGTTAGACACGATAACGTGCCGATAAGGTCCCTGTAATGTTCAAATAACTCTCTTCATATCGATCCTTAGGGGTCCAGGTTCTATTTTACCAGTATTTTACTGCTTCTAAAGCTACATTCACACAGCAGGATAAGATGCCCATGGGGATTTTTTGTTAAATCCACTCTTTTTATGTGGTCGTTCAAATTACAAGAACAAATGTAACTTACAATATGAATATAGTGCGTCCAAGTAGTGACCCGCTTGACTTGTCATCACGAAAACGACGTAGGTTGGAGATGACGTAACTCGGGGACTCCATGTATGTCACATATGGGCAGAAAATCGTGATGGCCGATATTTTTAACATAGACTAGGTGTATTTTTTTGTGTTTCTGTATCTGTATATTCACAATGAGATGTTCCTCTGACAATCTCAGTGTCAAGAATGTGGGGGACAGGAACCAAATGCGGAGCAGGAGTGTGGTTGTTACTGGCATTTGTTGTAGAAGTCCATTGGGCAGAACCAGAGTCAGGAAATCGTCCAGGGCAAAAAAAAAGGAAAGACGGACACGAACAAAGCCTGTAGATTCGACTCCCTGGCAAAACACACAAACCAAAACTCAGCAGTGTTGAGAAACAGGCAGCCAAACAAGTACAAAATAACTCAGACAAAAACCGTGCGTGACAAAATACTTGCGATGATCCCACAACCAGAGAAACCAAAGGACAGCAATTTAGAACCTTTTCTCAATTAGGCCCAACGTGCCTACAGGTTCTCAGGCTGATCAAAGGGTTCCTGCAAGCAAGGGGCGGAAGCAGTGTTGCCAGGTGTACCATAATTATCGTATTTGTACGATAATTTAGCCCCTGTATGATGTATGATCAATAATCCCAAACAGTATTGCGAGGTGTACGATAATTATCCAGCCAATGGTGCTTCTCTAAATGTGAACCACGAGTGAAGTGTTTGCGTTTGCCTCAGGACAACGGCCATGATTGGCTGAATAGCCAACTGCGCCCGTCCAGTGAGTGAGGAAAAGCGTGTTGTATGATGATTTCCCCCAAAATGTGATCATTTTATGTCTCCAGTACGATAATCTTACATTTCTCACCTGGCAACACTGGGTGGAAGTCCCCTAAAGGGCGTGGGCATGGTTCCGAGTACCTGTACCCAGAGAACAGTTCAGCTTCAGTTCAGAACAAGGCCAACGTTCTAGATCCGGATGTGGAACCTGACACTGGGGAAACTTTGCTATTCATTTGATAATCCTTTGGCCCAACATTTTGAGCCAGCAGGCCCTGAATCACCCGGAAGTCAAAGGCCAAGGGGGTGAAAAAGCGCTGAATCACCCCGCTCGGGCCGAAATCAGCCTTAAAACATGTCCCTCATTCTTTCCCCTCAGGCTGGAGGACGAGCCGGGCGAGGCGGAGGCATTATGGGGCAGCCAATCGGACCTGCGAGCCGCCCTGCGCTCCATATCGCAGCCCGACCTGTGCGTGGTGGGCCAGGCTCTGCAAAGAAGCTAAACGGGCCGCAGGATTAAGGATTAGCGGGCCTGCGGGAGTATTAAGGTGATGGGAGGAGGAGAGGAGAGGAGCACAACCCACCTGCTCCTCCACAATGTCTTTTTAAAGTGCGTGATTGAGTGTGCTCATGCGCGTCCACCTTTATTTATTTATTTACTTATTTATTTATTTTTTATATTCGCACATGCATTATGTATGAGCAACATTCCTCATTTTTCCCTACTTTTAAAAATGACTGAATGTTGAACTGCAGTGCTTCACTTCAGCCGGCACGTCGTCAAACTGCCGCTTGTTATTACGTCTGAGGAAAGCTGAGATTTTTACAGACACAACACAAAATGTGAAAACACTTTTTTTTTTTTTTTTTTTTGTCCTGTGTGTGTTGCTTTTCAACGATGTGTTTCTCATTAAAAATGACACGACAATCGCAATATTTCACCTTTGCTCCATTTGTTTGTGCATTTGTGTACTTGAGACACTCAAACAAACATGGAAATTTCTCATAAACAGAAGTGGTTAGTGACAGGATATGCGCCCTCTAGTGGATGGAGCAGGAACTGCATCACACAGAGTGGAAATCGCAAACTAATGGGTTAAGTCTCATCACGTAAACGCTGCATTCGTCCTCAGTAACGCTGATTTACAGTTGCTCTGCCGACTTGGGTAATATCCCATAAATATTTCATGGCAGCTTTGCCATTCCATTTGTCTGGGCGGCTGATCTAAAATAACCTTTCCCCCACTCGTCCACATAAACATCGGTGTGTGAATAATAAATGAAGCTGTGTTTAACCCTAACGAGCTGCTTTATCGTGCCGCCTCGCAGAGAGGACGCGCGGACGGCCGAGCCGTCGATGACTGCGAGGCTCAGATAATGGGGATAAATACGCTGCCATTAAAAAGAGGGAGAGGAAAAAGAACCACGTCTGAGCAACGTGCCCCCGACACGCCCGGCAGGGGGCGGCAGAGTTACGGGCCTCGCTCAAAGGCACCTTGGCAGTGCCCAGGAGGTGGCGCTGGTGCAGTCGTACGGACGTTCAGCCGCTCCCCGTGTCTCTGATGTGGCCTGTGTTGACAGGCTGAGATCACTTTGTCTACATTTACTTTACCAACGGCTCAAACACGAATACATGTTCACATGTTTGGTCCTTTAGGGCTTGGAAACGCTTTTATAGAGGACTGGAAGACACTGTCTGTCTGTCTGTCTGTTAGACTCTCTGTCTTAGTCTGTGTTCATCCCTCCATCCATCTATATGTCCATTTGTCTGTCCATCCATCCATCCATCCGTCTATCCTTCTGTCTGTCTGTCTGTCCGTCCCTCCATCTGTCCGTCTGTCCATTTGTCCTTCCATCCCTCCATCCCTCCACCCCTCGGTCTGTCTGTCTGTCCGTTTGTTTCTCTGTGTGTTAGAGTATGTGTCTGTCTGTCTGTCTGTCTGTCTGTCTGTGTGTTTGTCTCTCTGTCTTAGTCTGTGTTCATCCCTCCGTCCATCCATCTGTATGTCCATTTGTCTGTCCATCCATCCATCCGTCTGTCCTTCTGCCTGTGTCTGCCTGTCTGTCTGTGTGTCCGTCCCTCCATCTGTCCGTCTGTCTGTGTATCTGTCCATTTGTCCTTCCATCCCTCCATCCCTCCACCCCTCGGTCTGTCTGTCTGTCTGTCTGTCTGTCTGTCTGTCCGTCCGTTCGTTTCTCTGTGTGCTAGAGTGTGTGTTTGTCTGTCTGTCTGTCTGTGTGTTCGTCTCTCTGTCTCAGTCTGTGCTCATCCCTCCGTCCATCCATCTGTATGTCCATTTGTCTGTCCATCCATCCATCCGTCTGTCCTTCTGCCTGTCTGTCTGCCTGTCCATCTGTCTGTCTGTCTGTCTGTCTGTCCGTCCCTCCATCTGTCCGTCTGTCTGTGTATCTGTCCATTTGTCCTTCCATCCCTCCATCCCTCCACCCCTCGGTCTGTCTGTCTGTCTGTCTGTCTGTCTGTGTGTTAGTCTCTCTGTCTCAGTCTGTGTTCATCCGTCCGTCCATCCATCTGTATGTCCATTTGTCTGTCCACCCATCTATTCATTTATCGTCCCTCCGTCCCTCCGTCTGTCTGTCTGTCTGTCTGTCTGTCTTTTCCTCTATGAAATACCGACACTTGTCCTCCACTGGGGGAATCTCACCAATCTCTCACACCCATCACACACGCACATACATCCTGCTCCTTCACTCTTTCTCTTTTATACTAACACTCATTAACAATACACACACACACACACACACGCACAGAGCGAGTCGCAGAGACAGACTGCGGCGCTTTGTTATCTGCCTCACTTATTGGCGCGTTGTGAAAGACAAAGGGGATCGCGTGGGTGAGGACGCGGCGGCGTAATGAACGGCGGCGCCGAGTTGTGCGAGCGCGGACGCACAAAGAAGTGAGACAATGGTGCCGCGGGAGAAAAATGAGGAGCGCGCGTGTTACGGCGAGCAGTCGCACAATCTGCGCCTTGATGAGGGACGAGGCTCGGCAGAAAAGCGGACGGCAGACAAAAGCCTCGTATTTGTTCTCGGTACCTGGAGGGAAAATGAAATCGATAAATCCATCATAAAAACAAGCTGATAAATGTCCAACAAAACATTAATGGACCAAACCAAATTAGAAAACAAGCACGTAAATAAATAAAGCGACAGCGGCGGCCCGGCCCGCTAATGGCTCCATCAGACACGCGTGGATGGATTCTTCAGCGCCGACCGGCTAACGGGGAACAAGTTTCATACATCCGACGTAACGACCTGTCGGGACGAGCCGGACCAACCGGGCCGGGCCGCCTTTTATTGGCCGCCTGAATTAATGGACTCGTTAGAGCCCCGCCGCCATTAAAATCGGCCGCCGGGCCGCCGAGCGAGGCCGCGTCTGCCCGCTCCCCTCCGTCAGCAACAGACACTCGTCAAGCAAAAGGCCACCGTTTCTCTGAGGCTCCGCCCACCTGCTGAGGACACACACACACAGGACCTGGCTGAGGGAAATCGCTCCGGTCTGAAACCACCAGAGGCAGAGGGGGAGTTGGGTTTGTTTTGTTTTGGTCTGGAGAGCACAAACAAATGAAGAAGAGGATGAATAAAATAATGATAGGAGACAGACAGACAGACAGACAGATAGACAAACAAACACTCAGACAGACAGACAGAAAGACAAAACCTAACAAAAACAAACACGAACAAACACCAACAAACGCCAACCAACCAACCAACTAACCAAAAAAACAAATAAACAAACAAACAAATGCTGTTGGTGTGCAATGTGACTCCAGTCCAGCAGGTGGCAACATAGACAGTGTTGCTACCTTTCTACTGTATGCACATGCGTAAGAGGGTAAACGCCTCTGATCTCACACACGTTCCTCACATGTTCCTCACACGTCCTATAGTCCTCAGCATGTGCGACTGCAAAACTGCAATATTACTCCAGTCCAGCAGGTGGCAGCACATGCAGTCCTAACTTTTTATCTACATGCGTATGAGGTTAACCAACTCTAACCTCACACATGTTCCTTACATGTTCCTCACACTTACTATGGAGATTTTTGCAAGTGCACCTTGTGATGGAATCAGGGATAAAAAAAATCTGCAATGTTACTCCAGTCCAGCAGGTGGCAGCATAGACAGTGTTGCTATCTTTCTATGCAAATGCATAAGAGGGTAACCGCTTCTGATCTCACACATGTTCCTCACATGATCGTAACACGCACTATAGGGTCCTCTGCTGGTATGCCTGGTGATGGAATCGGGGGAAAAAAACAAATCTGCAATGTTACTCCAGTCCAGCAGGTGGCAACACACACAGAGTCACTATCTCTCCATGCACATGCAAATGAGGGTACATTTTAGCAACTTGGACAAATCTGTGTGTGTGTTTCCCGTTTCTAGGCGTCACGAGTTATGTGGACCTTCAACTGTTGACGGCTCACTGCTTCCAAGCACTACAGCGCCACCCAGTGGTTTCAATTTCGATGTACTGTATTTGTGCCACTCAATAAAACTGCCGTAAGAAAAAGGTTGTAATTATGTTTAACTGCACTCGTGTCAGAGTTTCGCACCGACGGGGAGCAGCTCTGCAGCTGCAATCACACACACACACACACACACACACGTATGTGAACCTGTGTATTGCTAATTGCATATTGTATATCTCTTTCAGGAATCTTACTTGTTGACTCATGCAGCTTTGGATCCGACAAGATTGTGCTGTTTGTTATTTTGGTTTTGTTTTCCTGTTAATGATGTCAAGTATCCAGATGCTGTGAGTCCACCTCTAAATTGCCAGCGGCACCTGCTTGTTGTTGTTGCTGTTGTTGTTGTTGTTGTTGCATATTTTGTCGGGCTTTGTGAGGTGGAATCAATATTTACATCGTGCGTGGCCTCACACCAATCACATTAGCTGCTGAGGGGTTCACACACACACACACACACACACACACACACACACACACGGACACGCACCTCAAAATCACAGAATTACATCTTGTGTGTCCGTCCAATCTGGTGTCACCACCAGGGGGTGCTGCAGTAGCAGAAAAAAAGGAGGAAGAGGAAGAAGAGGAAGAAGAGGAAGAAAAGGAAGAGATGGAGGAGGAGGAAGAAGGAGAAGAAGAGGAGGAGGCAGAAGGTAGGCTGCCTCTCTCTCTCTCTCTCTCTCTCTCTCCCTCTTTCCAGGCGGCCATGATGCTCTTTATCCTGTTTACACAGGCGTCGTTGGCCTGTGTGGTGGAAAAAACACGACCTGGGCGAACACAAACACGAGCTGGAGCCACTTATCAGGCCACATGTGTGTGAGCAAGGCCACACCAACATGACACACGCACACACACACACAAACACACACACACACACTGCCACAGCCAAACACAGGGGGGCAGTATGAGGGAGAGAGAGAGAGGGAAAGAGGGAGAGAAGGACAAAGAGAGGGAGACAAGATGGGTGGGAGTGAGGAGCAGAGGGAGTGAGAGAGCAAGGAGAGAGAGAGAAGGAGAGAGGGAAAGAGAGGGACAGAGAGAGAGAGAGGGAGAGCAAGTAAGGGAGAGGGAGAGAGAGAGAGAGAGAGAGAGAGAGATGATTATTAACTGCAGGGACACTGACAGACAGAAAAAGAGAGAAACAGACAAACAAACAAATACACACTCACACACACGCGCACACGAGCACGCACACACACACACATACACACACATATACACACACACACACACACATACACACACACACACTCATTTCTCCGTCTGCTCTGCTGATGAACTGGTCCACTCGTCTCCCCATTTGTTTCTCTGTGCTGCCACTTCGATAAAACAACGTTTATTTTTAGTCGCTCGATCGGGAACAGAGAGTCTGGACCGCAGCAGACAGAGACATCGAATGCCAGGCCCACTCTGAGTGTGTGTGTGTGTGTGAGAGAGAGAGAGAGAGAGAGAGAGAGAGAGGGAAAGAGAGAGAGGGAGAGAGAGAGAGAGAAAGAGAGACGGCTCCTCAGCAGCTGTGAAGGACAGACACCTTCTTCTTCTTCTGTGGTGGTGACACCACAGGGCGGATGAGAGGAGAACAACAACAGCAATGGAGAGGTGTGGAGAGAAGAACAGCAGATGTTATGTTGGGGTGAGAGATGGAGAGAGAGAGAGAGAGCGAGCGAGAGAAAGAGAGAGAGAGAGAGAGCGCAAAAAGGAGAGAAGGGATAGATTACGAGAGTGGAATGAGAGAAGGATAGGGTGAGACAGAAGGAGGAGAGAAGGAGGGTGAAGAGAGGAGGAGGGAGAGAGGGAGGGAGCAAAGGATAGATAGAGGGAGGGAGGAAGAGAGAGAGAGAGAGTACAAACAGGGGAAACAGCATCTAAACAGTCCAGATGTTGTGTCAGGTTGCCGTGG
>OMPJ01045038.1:0-13173 GCA_900312935.1 Carapus acus
GCTACTTAATATTCATTAGAGACCTGTACGTGATTGGAGTAGTAAAGGGGAGGCGTTTTCATTGTTATTAAGAAACTCTTTCCTGATTCGTGCGCTTGTGACCATGTGGAGGTGACGTCGCACGGCGAACCAATCAGTCGAGCCTTTCCTGCACTCTTCAGAACAGTTTTGCGAGGTCCATGCGTCTGTTGTTAAATTAACTATCTGATTTAATACGAACATAATGGCTGAAGCTAGCGACCAACCGGAGCTAGAAAATCCTCCCCTGTCGTTAAGATCACCCGTTTGGGAGCACTTTGGTTTCCCAGTGAAAACCTGCGACGGAAAAAAACAAGTGGATAAAACGAAGGTGGTATGTCCAAGCAGCACTTTGAATTCATTTACGATTTCCGCTTGTATATTGACAATTTTTGGTTAAATAAACAACACGCTGTGGAAGAAAATGGTTTTGCATTTTGTTCCCATACTGTACCGAAAATGTACCGAACCGTGACCCCCCTGTACCGAGTACGTACCGAACCGTGATACCGCACGGTTGCAGAACCGAACGTACCGAAAACGTACCGTTACACCCCTACTTTTGATGCTTGCAAGGGAAGAGCAGTTGAGGAGCACGAAAGGTCTCTGTCCAACTGTCTTTAACTTGCTTGCCTCTGCTTAGCTCTTTTATTGGAAGGTGGGTACATTGTTTTCACAGCTGTTGGCAATCAACTCATTAGCATCCTACAGTAATGACATTCCAAGTCGTAAATGCATGGCTGGCTGGGGCAAACACACAATCAACTGTCATACATATTCAGAATCACACTGGTTTTAAAATCGCTGCATTGGCTCCCCGTGCGTTTCAGGATTGATTTTAAGGTTCTTTTATTAGTTTTTAAATGTCTTAACGGTCTTGGACCATCTTATTTATCTGACCTGCTTTTACCATATCAGCCCTCGCGGACCCTGAGGTCCTCTGGCAGCGGCCTGTTGATTATTCCAAGAGTAAAAACCAAAACCCATGGAGAGGCTTCATTCAGCTATTATGGCCCCCATCTTTGGAATGCCCTGCCGGAGAACATCAGGGCCGCAGAGTCTGTTGATATTTTTAAAGGGAGGCTCAAGACCCATCTTTTTAACCTGGCCTTTAGCTGATTTTATTTTTCATTTACTTATTTTTAATTATTATTCTTAATTGCTAATGCTTTTAAGGATTTTGATCTTCCACTTTTATTTATTATTTGCTTGTTTCTACTTTTTAATGTTTTTGTTTTTAGCTCCAGTGTTTCCTCATTAGGTGGTGTTTTTCCAACCTTGATCCTCAGTGCCTTGCCATGTCACGTAGTTTTTCACTGTGTGTGTGTGCATATGTGTGTGTGCGTGTTTGCGTATGCGTGTGTCTATATGTGTGGGTGGGAGGGACAGGGTTTCATATTTTTAATGTTCTTTGTTGTGTGTTCTGTGCTGCATTTATTGTATGAAAAGTGCTGTATAAATAAAGTTTGATTGATTGATTGATTGAGATGGCGTCCTTTCCTCCAAGTATTGACAGTCAACCAATACGTCTTCAAAAAGAAAAAATACCTCTAAAATTTACATTCCATCTGCCACCCACTTCATCCCCCGCTTAAATGCTTAGCATTTGTGTTGTTGGACATGAAACACTAGCTTATCATATCAATCAATCATAGTTTTCTTGTCGCAACATAGCTGTTAAGTCATTATATGTGTGTGAGGTGTGGCCCATAAAGCAATGACAGATGGGACCTGATGAGTCCAATCATGGGGCCTGGAGGAATACCATGCGTATCACATTGAACAATGCCAGCGGTGCCAGAAAAGAAAAGTAGAAGTCAACTAGAGGTATGTACTCGTGTAATTTTGTATGTTGCAATAACCACTTCATCTTTGCAATAGAATTAATGGCCAAAGTTAGGAATGTTTTGAGAGGATGCTTTGTGTTGTATCAGCTGGCTGTGTTGCAGGAGCGGACTTAACACTTAACACAAGTACAAGGAGACAGCTGACCCTTGACCTGCGGACGAACTTGGGGGATCTGGGCGCCTTCGTCCAAAGTCGTGAACCAATGAGGAACGAGCACCTCCGACGGAAGGGTGACCACTATTATTCTGTTACAAAGGGTTCAGGGAAAGGAGGGTTGGAGATTCAGACTTTGTGAACTGACCTCACTACTTTTGCTGTACTTTTAGAGATGACACTGAACCCGAAAGCCTCTGTGATTGTACTGCATGACTGTTAGTGACTCTGTATAAACCTGATTGAATTGAATTGACGGCAATCTGTCAATGATTTTTTGCCTCTGATAAAAAGAACACCCAGGAGAGTGGAAGGTATTCTCCCAAATGGCCTTGACCCGCCGTTAAGGAGCAGACACCGCAGGTTCAGTTTTTTGAAACAGGATTCACAACCACACCTGGTGATTCTGACATATTTTCCATCAATTCAAAACCACGATGTTTGTTTTGAACGCAGTTTATTTGAGCAGAAGACAGAAAGTTTTTTTTTTTTTTGCTGGGGTTAAGCAGTGTGGACAGAATTAGGCCCAAGAACGTCACAGGAACTGGTGACTGATGTTTTGAGAAAACGTCAGAGAGGAATGATTTGATTTGATGATTTGGGGAATTGCCGAGGAAAGATGAGTGGAAATGGGTGTGTCGAGGATCAAACCGCATCAAGGATGAGGTTTGAGCCACTTGTCGTGCTAAATTGTGACATGATTCTATAGTGACCTCTGGTGGCAAGTTTGACACTAGCATTACAGGGCAGAACTTCCTTAACGTTTCCTTGCCTCGAATCAAGTTATACCTATGGAAGAGTTTACAAAATATAGAGGCCCATTCATAATTAAACCACCATGGCTTGTAGATCATCCTGTGTGCATTTGATTTTGTGTCTTAAAGAGGCGTCAAACCAACTCATTTTGTGAAAATTTGACCTTTCCTCTCCTGATATTTGCTATTGTCCATCTCGAATGAATAAATGAGATTTCTCATCTTAGTAGGATCAGGATCAGTGTTGCCAGATTTTTTGTAGACAGACAATGCAGAAGACTGCAGTCATATATGACATCATATGAAACAAGGACGAGACAATAAATAAAATTAATTGATTGATTTGAAAATAAAATAATAATAAAAAAGAAATAATAATAGAATTGATTTGTTGTGTTTTTACTTTGGTTTCAGACCACTGACATTATTGAAAGGATAATGGACATCTGACTGAACACACCAGTATTTAGATTATCTGATGCTTTTTGTGTTATATTTTGTTTAACTTTACTGAATCTACTGAATCAAAGAAAAATGAATATGAAACAATATCTGCTTTTGTAGATTGTAGTCCTCTGTCTCCCACAGGCAATTAGCACAATTTATTCATCCTTTTGAATCTCGGCACTATCAATGTTGCTTGGCAGCTGGTTGTCCACGTTTGTGCTCTCGTCACCAGCGTGTGGCGCTTCGTACCAAATTTCTCAGCATTGCCCATTATCTTCCAAAAAGCCACCAAACAAGACCAAATCATCACACGTTCATCTTCCAAGTTCTTTAATTCTACACGCACATAAACCTTGAGGTGATCCAAAACTTGATCTTTGCCAATTTGCCACAATGCAGCAGTGACGTGGTCAGAGGGAGGCAGCAAAGGCCTCACCTGTCATTATGGAAAGAAAAATACATCAAATGAAACAATGGATTAAGTAGTTATATTTATCCAGTGATTTGAACGAAAGAGTTATTTTTAAACATAACCTGTTAACAGCTGCCAATCAATTGGTGAATAAGCTACTCAGTACAGTTCATATGTTTATAAATGTGATCATGATGAAGTCAGTGCCTCACCAGCCACATTCACCTCTGCGATTCCCTCTTAAAGGCATTTGTTTCTTGCTTTTCAAGAAAGCCCCTTTGAGCTTTCCTGTGTCCTTATCTTATAAGGTAAGAGCGGTCTTTTTTATTTTTTTGGTCTTTGGCCTTGGCTCGGCGTAAACGCCGGCGGCTGTGGGCTGTTTGATGTTGTTGTGTCTGGCTGGCTGCCACCTCAATACTACTGGATCTGCAGGCCCGTCTCGTGTCCACATGTATTGTGTTGGCTGCTCCTCTGATTATATTATCAAGTGAGGGAGAGAGACAGACAACGGAAGAGCGAGGATGAGAGAGACGGCGAGCAAGAGAGAGAGAGGGAGAGAGAGAGAGAGAGAGAGAGAGAGAGAGAGAGAGAAATTCAAGACTCCTGCTGGCCATGGTAAACAAATAAAAGCTTTAGAGGCTCCTTTGTCCAAGAATTACACATTGTTGGATCTTTTGAGGAAATTAATGTCCTGTGCTGGCGTTGTTATTAACAGCTTTTTTTCCCCCCGTTTTCTTTTTGTTTTTTGATCTTGCTCACAAAAAAACAAAGATAATAAAAAATAAGTAGCGATCAAAGACGTTTTTATGGAGCATTCTTTCAAAGACTTTTTCACTTCTGACCTTTAATCAGATTCAGCCAGTAACAAAAAAAGCGACGTATTCGCTGCAGTTGTTTTACTGATGCAAACAATGGTTTTGTTGCCAGGTTGTGATAAAATGCATGGTAATGATTTACTCAACGTAATCATCTTTCCATTGTGACTCTTACTGACATGGGTCATTGAAAAAACGTTTTGAAAAGAGAAACTGATTCCGACACATCTCATGAAAAGGTTTTTGGGTTTTTGGGCTCACTTCAAACAACATCAAGTCATAAACCTTTTGCTGGGAATTCGCAACCTGACAACCCAAAAGGTTTTTGCCTCTAAACGCTCTACAACTGACCTTCAAAGCTTTGATAAATGATTTATTGTGCATAACTGCAAGCGTTATTAAGAATAGTCAAAGCTCTGTGTATCTCAGTGGAATGATAAAGTTTGATCAAACCATGTCTCCAAAAGCAGATCAACTGGTTCTGAATTTTGCTCGGAACTGTGTTCATAGCCCAGGCAGCTACAAGGATGAAGGATTTGGTTTGTTTCTGGTCATCCTAGAACAAGGACTCCTTCTATCACAGACAGGACAAGTAATGTGATCACTAAGCATTCAGATAATCCATGAAATTCTAAATTCCTCTGCCATTTTTACAAAGGTAGCTCAGCATGTTGGAAAACATGATACAGTTGTGTTTGTTTCCAAAAAGGCATCTTTCACCAACACCTGAAATTCTGCGTTTCTGTTCTTTTTTTCCTTTTTGAATGAGTGAATGAACAAATGAACGGACAAACAAACGAATGAATGAATGAATGGAAGGACCTCAACCCCATCCCAAGTGATTTGCACAGGAGCTTCCTTGAGGTGGTGGTGGTGGTCAGGGCGTAACCCAAGTGGGTGAGGGACCACTGGTGGGCCAGGTTGTTTGCAGCGTTTTGCAGGTTGTGGAGCCACAGCATGCACAGAGGAAATCTCATGTTCCTGCCAAGCTTCAACAGTAAACAGATCCGTAACCGCCAAGCACTGGCACTGGGCCTAAGGCTCCGAAGGGGATGAATCACATCATACACACGCTTTCGACAAGGAAAAGTATGAACAAGGACCTATGCTTAAAGTTACAAGCCTGGCAGGAGGTGTGTTTCTTTTTTTTTCTTTTTTTTTTAAACAGACCTGCAAGCACAAATGTGGAATTGTCACTGACAACCTTTGCTCAGGACTTTTTAATGCTAGGGCTGTCAGCAGTATCATGTTAACTGCAAAGTGATTAAAGTCGTAACCCATAAGTAATTTTTAGTTCTATTTTGTCCTTTCTGTACACCCCTTGTTTGCTCCCTAGGCCAGCACACATACATGCCATGGATTCAAAAGCTTCACTTTTGAAGTTAACATTAAACTTCACATGTTCAATGTAGGGTCTACTTTGTCTGCATTTGTTGAAAAGCTGTTGTTTTGAAGTTAATTAAATTCAATTAAATGGGTCCGCTTTGCTCTTGCTTTGAAAAACTCAGATCAAAATTATTAAAGATTTCTTTAGGCTGGTGTTCATCTCATTCCCAATCCATATATTCTGGTAAGAATACCTTAAAAATATCCCAAAAAGAAAATATAATGGGACTGTATGTTGCAGTTTTTAAAAGGGGGGCGATTAATCACGATTAATCATAGAAATTCCAGGATAAATCTCAATTCAGAAATGAAATCAACTCACTGACGAAATACATTTTCTACAGCCTCTGCAAATCCAACACGGCTGCAGAGCGACTGTCCATTTTGACCACATGACGATCTATTTCGATGACACATGTCCATTTTCCTCTGGATTCAGTTGCTATGCTTAGGTAACGCCCACTCTTATAGGGAAGCTTATGAAACACTTAAGTATTTTTCATGATGTAGTGATGAATTTGAACCAATGAATAGATTAACACATGTGCTCATTCAGTCACACTCTTCAATTTAGAAGTGCAGAGAGATAGACGCTGAAGGTTGGCACGGATAGATGTTTTCTCCCCTCCATTTCACCCCTCACTTCTCGCCCCCTGCACTTCATCTTAACACATCTGTAGTTATTCATTTGTTATTGTGGCCAACATCTCCCTGGCTTCTACCCATACGGCACTCATCTGTAGTTGATTTATGGAGAATCCCTCTCGTATTGGCATCGGAACACAGACAGATGGTTTATCCCGCGTCTCCGCTGTTGAACTTAACCTGAGCTACAGTACTTGTGTCGCATGTCCAGCCTAATGGTCGAAATCACCGTGGGGTTTCTTTCCCTCTCGGGATTCAGTGAGAACAGCATGCAAAGGATAGATGTCATGGAAAGCATTAAAAGTATCTGAGAGGAGCATTAGGACTGCCCTAAGAACCCGGATTAGCATCACTCTGACCTGGATGTGGATCTGCCAGTTTGCAGTGCATGGCCTGACACAACCTCAGAATTAAAGGAAGTTAAGATGAACACATAATTGAATAGTAAAGACACAGGCAGATAGTGTTCGTAAGAGAGGACCTCAACACACAAAATGCAGAGAGGAAGCGTACATTACCGGATCACGTACACAATGAGACACTGGATTCTTTCAAAACTGCCCTCACTCAGTCATTACGTCTCATAGTTATGAGACATTAACAAAAGCAACATGGCTTTATTCATGCATTATTTAACACTCCATTGGTTCAACTCGCGCCAAGTCTGCTGTGTGGATAGCACATTATCAGCTCAAAGATGAACACATGGGACTTCCCTTTGCCGGTAAGCCCCTGTTTTGTCTTTCTTCTTTTCGAAAACCAAATCTGGAGGCAAGACTTTAAATGTGAAACAAACCTCACCTTTAACAGCTCACCCAACATTTCTGAGGAAAGGCCTTTGAAGTTCACTGTTGGACAGCTGGAATGATGTCAGGAGGTCCTCAGCTCTCTTGATGGTTAACAAAATGAATGTTTCAACCTGGAACGTGAAGCACCATCCTGGACATGCAACTGGAAGTTATACTATAATGTCGTATATACAGCATCATGTTAAGTATTTTTCATCACTTTCTCATTTTTCAATCTCAACTTGGCCTCAGTGTGACACAGCACCATTCATAACTAAACTGATATGTTTCAGAAATGGTTTTCTTTTGTCTGTTTTTGTTTCAGACATTCCACAAAATGGACAATTCAAGCAACTGACCACAAACTTTACGTGGTGGCACAGAGGATACTGATGTGGCTTGGATGGTTTAATAAAGAGAGGTATAATGAATACAGGACAACAAAACGGGACAGGTAAAGCATAAAACTGTTATCATAGTGCTACTAAACTGACTAGAGCACAAATCCAAATTTGGGTGTTGTTTGGATCATGCATACTCTAACAAGAAAGTGATATGACATTCGATAATATATTTCCAAATCACCCCAATACAAAAAATGATAGTCCGAAAACTCAACCCATCGATGCAAAGTATAGTATATTTTTTTTCTTCATACCGGTAATTCCAACAGCATATTTGTGTTCAGCATGGCAGTACAGCATAGATTGAAACACAGACACAAAGTGCCGTTGATGTGACATGAGGCAAACGGTTTTGCTTCAGACACTTGATGCCATCATTTGTCAGTCCCATTTGTGCACCATGATGAATATATTCATTTCAAAGCTTCAGCAAACTTTTAAAAAAAGAGAGAATGGACAAATAAATACTGTACAAGACCATATATGTAACACTAGATCCAGAAATTGCAAAAAAAGGTCATGCTTTTCTCAAATAGAACACTTTATATACTGTATTTATAATAGAACAATGCAGCATCCCTGGCAGGCTCCCCTTCACAATAACACTATCAACAACAAACTTGCGGAAATTTGTTGTGAATGTACCTTAAATAAAGTGCGATATTTTAAAATTGGTGATTTCATGCTATAGCGTGTTTGCACACTGATCTGGAATTAAAATTCCTGAACCAGGATTGAATTAAACACCCACATAGTTCTCAACTGACAGCACCTTGACTATAGAAATTGTGAATGTTACATGATAGAGTATTTAAAATCAACCAAGACAAGGACTTCTGACAGAATCGCTTTTCTGTAGCATGACGTTTCCTTTTCTCCCTGCAGACCACCAATATATTTTCTTTGTGCCATTTGCGGAAAACATTGATTCATATTGACCCCAAATACTCTCATAAACAAACCATTTTCTGGTCCTCACTTCTGTTGGAAGCATATACTGTACTTACCATAACATTTAATGGTACTCCACTGTCGAGGTAATGTACATGCGTCATGTTCAGCTAGTCGCCCTGAGAGCATTGCAGCGACACATATATTTAGCACTTGTTTTTTCTACATTTGCACCATGGATGTTTGAAAGGCTAGACCGGAATCAGGTGCCAACAGTCTTGAAACTCTTTGGCACCCAGATATTTACTCCCAAAGCTGTGATTATCAAAGCAATCTGTGACAAAACTGTTGAAAACAAATATATTGCGCCTCTGTGTTTCATACATGCACAGTTGTTCAGAATGCCTCCATCTGAACTTTAATTGAAAACTAATCTAATGACAAAAATACTTGCAGCGTTGTTTTATTTCCCTCAGCTCTCTTTGTAATCGGAAGCATATTGATATAGCATTACTTTATTGGACTCTGTCTCACTTTTCTTCAGCTAAATGCATTCCTATGACAAACTGTATTTTGTATAAATAGTCTTTGTATCAATATTGGATCATAAATCTTCCTGTGCTGCTGTTGTCAATCACATGTGTTCAGGGACACTGCAAAGAGTCAGGCAGTCGGCCATCAACCTTTGCACGTCCAAGAATGTGTAGCGTAATAAAAAAGGAGAGAAAGCTTGATGTCATGCCAGATGTGTAACAGGTTGGCGAGTAACTGGAGAATGCAGCATTCTTTCCATTGATATCACTCAGCTCTGTTCAGTTCGGACGGAAAGTGGGACGCTGAGCCAAATAAGAGGGCTGAATGTTACCCTCCTCTTTCAATGCCACAGTACACCCTGTCACAAATGTACATTACCACTGTGTCATTAATGCATGATCAGTGGGTGACGCATGGAGTAGATATTGTGTAACAGAATAATAAATGCCCGCAAGATTGCGAAGGGTCCCTCGGGCTCTGACTGAAGCGGTGGTTTTGGCTGCAGTCTCTCAGTACTCTCTGGCCTCCTCCAGTTCATTCATGAACACATCTTCGTGAGGGTTTTCTGGGCAGCTCAAACCATTGTTGGGTGGCCGCACCGCGTGGAAGCGACTCCAGTCTCCCTTGCAAAGGATCCAAGGAAGCACGTCCACTTTGAAGTGCAGCTCTTGCGAGAACTCTGTGCTGATCAAGTTTGGCGTGCCTGCGCCTTTCCCTCTGGTGATCAGTCGCCCCAGGTCATTATAGCAGCAGTGCTGAGCCGCGAGAGTGGACGAGTCGCTGGAGAGCGCCGAACGGATGCAGCTGCGCGCTGACGGCTTGTAGATGTCCAAGTGCTCCTTGCGCCCGCTGGCGTCGCGCCAGCGAAACTGCCGTCCGCGAGTCTCATCTAAAATACTGACCACTGTGTACACCACCTCAGAAGGGTAGGAGCAGGGGCAGCTGGGAAGCTCGGATAAGACCTGGTCGAGATATCGCAGCAGGAACTCGCTTTTGCAGTTGAGCCACTTCTCACAGCTGTCCACATCTGTTGATGGAGAGGAGAGGAATCACATGGGATAAGAAATGCTGGAGGCAAGCAATGGACATTCGTGTCATAGCAAACACTGATAATTTCGGTGGAATTATTTAACCTGATGATGTTTAGAGAAATCAAATTTGAGGTCATTATTTCGTAACAAAAGTGAACCAAATGAAAAATCTGCTCCATTGTAACTAAAGAGACTTGCATGCTGTCATCTCAAGTTTAATCTGCGTGTTTTTGTCTTTACTTTGTATTGCTTCCCTTTAATCGAAACATCTCAATGTTTTTTTTTTCCCTCATTTTGTGTTGGGCGTTGACTTTCTTTATTACGGTAATTCTTATTGCCTGTCTTGTCAAGTATGTAAACCAAAAAACCCAACTTAACCAAACTAGCAAAATACAAACAAAATTAATTCAACTTGCCTGTTCCAAATGGCTCTGTGCCATTCTCCATCTCGAAAGGGAAAGATTCTGCCACAGTGTTGATGTCACCTACAAAGACATTGACAGCGCGTGAATGGCAAATCAATATTTTTGAAACATTCTCCTGTTAATCATCTTTTGCACTGCGTCTGTTAGCAATCATCCTGTGGAAATTTTTCAAAGGGGCTCAACATGAAGTGCTGCATGGCAGACGGTCTTTTAAACCCCAGAGGCCACATATAGAAAGCAATAGCGAGCGATTTAAAACAGAAATGGTGAAAGGGAAGCGCACCAGGACAAGGGTCCAAATCACACTTGGAGGCCTCAGTCAGGGTGCAGGAGTAGCCACATGACTTGGTTCTCTTCTTCTCGCCCTGCCCACATGTCACCGAGCAGGGAGACCAGGTGCTCCACTCGTCTGTCTCCTTTTCTGTGGAAAATGGAATCAAATGCAACTGATCATCAATCATATGGGTCCTCGTCTGAGCGAGTGAAAAAATAGTTTGACAAGTGTCAGGCATGGACATGATGAGTGCTATTTGAAAAAAAAAAAAAACATTTGGAACAACAACCGCTACCTGTACCTGCAAAAGGTCAATTGAAACAATGTTTAAACAAAGCCAACAGGGACAACCAGCCAGGCTTGTCAGGTCTATGGATATAATTTCTCAGTTTATTCTGAAATCTTCTTAGCAATTCCAGTGCAAATGTGAGGAACAGACATGGCATGTGTGCTGCTTCAGCCTTCTAATCCAGAAGAAGTTTTCAGAGTTCCTGAAGTGATATGAACAGCAATTTTCTCCCTGTCTAACCTTCCCAAGCAAACCCATATTCTTTTTAAGAAGGCCCTGACAAAATTAGAGAGGGACGCAGCGCTGCGGCTGTCCGCCTCTGCGCAGAGTTTCCTTGTGGTGTTAATAACGCTCAAAACAAGTTTATCTTGATTAAAGGCAAGGCGGGCGCAGAAATACCAGCTTGGGTGCAGCGAGTGCCCGATTTGACTTTGTGTGAGCTGCCAGCTCGCCATGTGGCCACACAAGGATAAGGTCTCAGGAGAGTCTTAATTACATGAGAAGCGGAGACAGACATCCTTGATTTATGCTCACCGAGCCTTTAAATCTGACCATTTAACAGGCATTGTTGTCCTTTGCTGGCGGTACCACATGCACATCCATCCAAGTTTGTATATCCAAAGAGGGATACAAAAGCTGTTATTTGACCTATGAAGGTGTTTGATTCAAGTTATACAGTATTTCAGTTTCTATGGTGAAATCAGGGAAACAATAAAAGTTAAAAGTAGGACTACGGATTATTTTTGACTTGCCTGTCGAAATATCTTTTGGTTGTCGAGACACTGCATTTTTTCCCACCAGATTACAGTACAATTGAGAGGAAAGTAGCTGAAAATGTTATGTAGTGGTCTGAAAACAGCACGGAATTCCTGATCTGGCTCAAAGGGAGCCGCAGAGGGCACAGAGGGCCGTCGGGGTCTGGGGGGGCCTACAGGGTCCCGAGCAGGGATGAATGGGCCAGCCGAATGGCCCCTGTCATTCTGTGTTCCCAATCTGCCCTCTAATTGTCCACAACTAGGGGCCGTTTTGTCCCATGAAACAGTGCCGGCCTCACGCTGCCATTAGCGAGCGCATCGGACCCATCTTCAAAAGGCGGGCCTCTGCGACCAGTGTTGACTTCAAAGTGCCCAAAATCCCACAATATCCTGATGGTCGAGTGCTCGCGCTCTCTCCTGTTGGCATTTCCTGGCTCGCGTCCATAGGCAAAACAGTCTGTCGTACAGATTTACTAAGGCGGACTACGTCTGTCCATCTCTCTCTCTCTTTAATCAGTCTCTCGGTCTTCCATCCTATAGGGCAGGCCTGGCAAACCCGCGGCTCCCGAGCCGCATGCGGCTCTTTGCCTGGTTTCATGCGGCTCTTTAACGTTCATACCAACATTTGTTTTTGTGTTGGTTTTTTTTGTGCGTGTTCGCTTCGCTTGAGTTTGATATGGTCTTTTCGTCAAACGCGCATGCGCATGAGGTGAAATTCCGCAAAGCAGGAAAGGCGAACCCATTCGAGTAAACAATTTGTGTCAATTTCGCTCTCAAAATGGCAGGGAAAAAATGCACAGGTAAACGAAAATATGAAGATGAACACAGGACGTTTTTAACAGAGTGGGGAAGTTAATATTTTTTGTTGAACGTAATGGCAAGCAATTCTGCCTGATATGTATGACGTCATTAGCGCATGTCAAAGCTTCAAATCTTCAGCGCCAACTCGGCTCACTCCATGCTAACATCGATAAGGAATTTCCAAAAGGGACTGAATTTCGCAAGCACAAGTTGGACGCTTTGAAAAGCCAGGCAGAAAAGGAGGTACAGTTTTTCCAAAAATTACGAAGCACTCAGAGACTGTCACGCTTGCATCGTATCAACTGGCTTGGAACATTGCACGGGCTAAAAAGCCATACAATGTTTTTGTTTGTGGACTTTGTTGAACTGAGACTTGGTGTGTGTGAGACAGTGCACACAATTTTCATTGTTGAAAATGACTGGCCTGTGGTCTTAGTACTGTAGGAGTCAATTTCATTATCATCATTGTCATTATCATGTCGGTGTGTGACATGACAATGTC
>OMPJ01045041.1:0-28122 GCA_900312935.1 Carapus acus
GAGGCTGAACTGTTCAATGTCACTCGATAAAAGTAATAATCCATTGTGCTGCTCCGTTCACACTCTGGAACAAAACCTACAAAGTTAGGAGAAAGAGAATTAACTTACAAATAAAGGTGTGTGTGTGTGTGTGTGTTTGTGTGTGTGTGTGTGTGTGTGTGTGTGTGTGAGCGTGAGCGTGAGTGTGACAGAGAGATGTCTGGAGGGGAAACATAATACCTGACTTATTTTGGTTCAGAGGACACTGGGTCCAAGGCAGGGGTTCTTGAAACGAATTGAAAAGATACCACATTATCCAGGCATTAATGGTGTTGTAGTACAGGGCAATCATGTAGGATACCATCATAGAGGCAATTCCTGTGTGGGGGGGTATATTATGAGAGAAAACAGAGGTAGTACCCAATATTCCTTGCACACTACATACCCATTACACTCGTGCTTGCATCTAAAAATAAACAGAATTTTGCTGACTGACAACTGATTTCTGTTTACATGATTGACTTGCTGCTTTTCCTCAGTCATTACAGGTCCTCCATTCATTTCTGATGCTCTTCCGTAGAACAGCTTTTTTTGGAGTTCCAGACTTTTCTATGTCTGTTCTTTCCCCAATATCAGTTAACTGATTACTACTGATTTATGGTCTGTGAATGTGGTAGTATTCACTTTGGTTAGTATACTTACCTATTCCTGTGAGATAGGGGCTGATGGATTGCCACACTCCCACACTGCCCTTCCTGATGCGCTGGCCAATTGAAAACTCTAGCAGTAGAAGGGGTATTCCTTCCAGCACCAGCAGGATGATGTAAGGAATGATGAAAGCTCCTGAAATATTTAATTGAAATGTCAGGGTGACCATTTTTTTTTGGATCAGGAGTCAGGGAGTTTGGATGTGAATGTTTTGGCATATATATCCTGAACGAACTAACTATCGGGATGAAGAACTGTCCAGCTGTATCTGTAACATGATCATGATTTAGAGTTGTCTGTTCAAATACAGACTGAAAACAAAACCATTTTTTTCTTTGCTGCTTTGATTAGCAGTTTCAATTGTTACACCAACCGTCCTTATGGTTTCCTTACCATCTGTACCCACACCAATTAATCCTCTTGCGGTCTACTCCTTTTCCTCTGTTCTCAGTCCAGTAAATCCTCTGTATGTGACCATCCCATACTCCGCTGAATCTATCTCAAAACTGCTTGGCTTAAATTTGATCAAAAGTATTAAGATGCACCTTTGTACGCATTGAGACCGTCTTTGTCTTTTGAGTGCTTCCTTTAGGGATGGCCTCACCAGAGCATCAATGTCCACTTCCTTGCACATTATTAGTCACATGCTTACTTGTGAAATGAATAGTGAGATGTGAGATGAAAGTTCCAGCACCCATAGAAACGTGCAAAGTAAGCTCTTAAAGTAACAAAAGTAACAACGACAAGTACGTCTTCACAACAAAGACAACAAAGAGGAGGAGTACAGGAGCCTGATGGGGGACTTTGTTTTCAGGATCCACAGATACCACCAGACACTCAACACCTTAAAAACAGCTGCCATGGCATCAGTGGCAGCTGCCACTGATTTGCGTTTGCTGTCACTCCACAGGTGTGCCGTGAGAAACCATCAGGTGTGCCACACATGGCTCGCTTACGACAGCTGATGATGATGACAGCCGCTGTCAGCGATGTCATTCAGGGTGCGGAACATTCAGGTGGAGGGCGACAACTCACGGCCAACCACAGAAAGACAGGCGCACACCTCCTACCCACAACTAGCAGATTATCGCAGAAAGACCAGCTCACACACATCGCACCAGTCCCCCATCATCTTTCAGACGATGGTAGCGTGTCATGAGATTTTCCTTAATGTAAAATGTGTGCCATCGCTGATAAAGGTTGAGAAACACTGCCTTAGACAGCCTGCCAGATGAGCTCAATGCACTCTACTCTCGCTTTGAGAGTCCCTTCTCCATCTCCTCAGAATACACACACACACACACACACACACACACACATACACATCTTCCTCTGTGCCAGTCATCACTCCAGCCCAGGTACTCAAAGCCCTGGGGAGCATCCAGTCCGGGAAAGCTGCTAAGCCAGATAACATACCAGGAGTGCCCTCAGAGCTGGAAAAAGTGGGATGAAAAAGATGAAGAGGGCTTGCAGCAGCTGTACTTACTGGGGAGGCTGAGCAAATTTTGTATGTCACCTGAGATCCTCAGCAACTTCTAGAGCTACATTATTGAGTCTGTCCTCACCACTTGCATAACTGTGTGGTGCGGCAGCTTAACTGTGAAGGACCACAAAAGCCCACAGAGAGTGATAAAAACTGTGTCTAAGATAAGCAGGATACCACAACCCTCTCTGCAAAGCATTTAAGTAAGTAGGTAGGTAGGTCGGTAGGTAGGGAGGTAGGTAGGTAAGTAGGTAGGTAGGTAAGTAGGTACATAGGTAGGCACAAAGATAGGTAGGTGCTTTATTAATTCATTGATCTTGCTATCCAGGGAAGTAAAGGCCCCGGTAGCTCAGGGTGATACCGAGTAAAAGATACAAAAAAATGTTGCAGTAAACAATAGCAGCAAGAAGGGACTAACAAACTAACAACTTACAATTTACATGTTCTAAGGAACTGCTTAACTAACAATGCATAATTTACAACATACAACTTTGTTATGTATCAACATCTGTCACTTATCAATATGATTCATTACTTGTCAATCTCATAGGGGATAGTAGCCATATACAGCCATGCAAGTACAGCTATATAGACATTATCCATCATGTGTATGTTCATGAACTGAGGTTTGTATTGCTCAGTGGAGATAATGCCTCTTGTGGGGGTTAGGGGTGTTGTGAGTTGATTGCGTATGTCTGTGTGTGTGGGGTGGGGTGGGTTGGGGGTGGATGTGTGTAGCCATGGAGGAATGTTGTGTAACGCAAAGAGTTGTGTTCATGTACGGCACGGTCAGTGTGCGAAGATACATTATCCAGCAATGCACTGCTCTGCCGTTATGTCCATTACTTCGCTTCCCAAAACCCTAGTTCCTCCCCTCCACGCACCAGATGAGGAATTGTGCAGTTTCATGGCCATGGAAAAAAAGTCTTAAGAAAAAAGAAAAAAAATCTTAAGTCTGTTGGTCCTGCACTTGAGCTCCTCAAGCAGCCAGTTAATGAATAGGCTAATCTGGCTACTGATGATGGTGTGCAGAGGATGGCTGGCATCATCCATGATGGCCAACAGTTTGTTCAGGGTCGTCCTCTTGGCTACTGACACCACCAAGTCCAGCTCTATGCCAACCACAGAGCCTGCACGCCTGATCAGTTTGTCCAGCCGTGATAAGTCCCTCTTTGAAATAATGCATCATCAGCACACTACTGTGCAGAGCTGAACTTTGGCCTCCACAGACTGGTAGAACATCTATAAGAGTTTCCTACAGAAGTCAAAGGACAGTAGTTTCCTCAGTAAGTACCCCTTCTTGTAAACCTGGTCCAAGTCCGATGGTCCTGATGGCCATGATGCACCCAACAATTGCTGTGTCATAGGCAAACTTCTGCATCTGGCACTGCTCCAAGATGTAGCAGAAGTCCAAGGTGTACAGGGTGAAGAGGAGAGGGGCCAGCATTGTGCCCTGGGTTACTCCAGTGCTCCTTATTACAGTTCAGACCTGGTGCAACTTCAGCCCCTAAGTACTGTGGCCTTTCTGAGGTAGCTGGGGATCCAGCCAATACGACCGGAATCAGTTTGCATCCTCCTCAGCCGCTTCAGCTCCTTCTGAAGCGTGATGGGCTGAATGGTGTTGAAGGCACTGGAGAATTCCAGGAAGAGAATCCTCACAGTGCCATTTCCCTTGAAATGGAACTGGACTCGGTGGAGTAGGAACAGGATGACATCCTCAATGCAAACACCTGCTCGGAACACGATTTGCCCTGGGAACTGCATTTACCACCACAGAGTCCACAGAGGAGCTGCATCCATCATCAGAGACCCCACACACCCTCAACACGGACTATTCTCACTCCTCCCCTCAGGCCAGAGACACAGGAGTGTGAGATGCAGGTCCACAAGATTTGAGAACTCTATCTTGCCCATGGCCATCGGACTGTTTAACAGCTGCTCTGAGAGCCCCCCACCTAAAAGAACACCAAAAGTGCCAATCTTATTCTGTACCTATTTTTTTTTCTGTACCTGTCTCTTCCTCTGTAAATTCATTTTTTCCCTCTGTACAGTTTTCTTCCTCAGAGTCACACTTGAATTTATTTATTGATAATGTTTTCTTTTCCTAATGGCATCCGATGTAGGGTGGCAAAGTAAGTGTCAGGGCCTCTACCCCTAGCGCATGAGACGGTGTGTTGTTGTTGTTGTTGTTTCCCTTCTGTCCTCCCTCTTTGTGTGTGCGTGTGACTGGGTGCGTCTGAGTGAGTGCCTGATTGCAGGATCAGGAACACCTGCAGCTGGGAGTGGCCACCAATTATCCCATCACCAGTCCTGGACCGGTCCTGGACCTAGGCCAGCTGGACCACTCCTCAGCGCCAGACCGTAATCGACATTGTGCTTCATGCTTGCGTTTGCTCCTGTGACCTGCTGGATCCTTTCCTGTCCTGACCCGTCCTACCTCGTCTTGGCTCCAGCCCTTATCCGTCCTGCAACCCGTCTTGGACGCTCCTGGTTCCTGTCCCTCCAGCGATTCCCCGCTCCCAGATAAGTGGCCTCCCCTGCCTGGGTTCGGTCCACTGACTCTTGCCTGCTCCTTTGTGTTTTTTGATTCATCCGTCTTTGGATCGCGTTTTGTTCTCACCCTAGTTTTGTTCCCCCTGGTTAATTAAAGACACTTCACTCAGTAACCCTATCCGGAGTATTGTTGTCTGCGCTTGAGCCTCATTTTTCGTTTTTCACTGTCTTCTGAGAGTTGTTGACGGGGGGGTGGAATGCGCGTGCCAGACTTTCTACTGTCCTCTGCGAGTTGTTGAGAGGGTGGGAGGTGCACTGGACTTCCCACTGTCTCCCGTGAGCTGTTGCCGGGGCTGGGGCTTGCGCACTGAACTTTCCAATGTCTTCCGAGAGTCTTTCAAGCGTCCACATTTGGCACTTCAGAGTGAACATTCGTCACTCTGAAGGCTTTCGTACCTGTGTTGTATGATAAAATAAAATAGATTGCTTTTATTGTCATTGTACAGCACAACAAAAGGAATAATGGCACAACAAAATTATGATGCAGCTCCAGTTCAGCCATGACGTTGTGGAGTCTGCTGCGAGCCACTGAGTAGTTGACGCACGGGTGGATGTTAACTGCCGCCGAAAACACACAAGTGAATTCCCTCGGAAGGTAAAAGGGAAGGCATTTCAGCAGGAGAGGCTCCAGGTCTGCAGATTCTATATAGGGTCTGTACGTCCTTGCACCACAAGTTGTTGACATATACACACATGCCTCCCCCTGATGTCTTACCGGAGGCTGCTATGTGATCCCCTGGTGCAGCGAGTGTGTGTCCATCTGAACGGCAGAGTCCGGGATGTTTTCTTGAAGCCAGGTCTCAGACAAGATGAGAGCGCAACATTCCCTTGTCTCCCTCTGCAGTGTGATCCTGGCTCGTAGTTCATCCACTTTGTTCTCTAGGGACCGCACGTTTGCGACCAGGAGGCTCGGGAGTGGTGGTCTGCTCGGACGAGCCTTAAGCCTGGCATGGAGCCCGCCTCTCTTGCCAGGCTTGCGTCGCCATGTCCTCGGCGCTCCTTGCGAGTCTGCATCTGCCCGTGAGGCTAGTGTGTCATGGTCCTCCTGAGGGTGAGGGTGACGGTCACTGCCGTTACTGTTTCTAAATGAGGGGATAAGTTCCAGCGGAACGTATCCTGTGAAATCCGAACTTAGCAGACAAATGTCCAAAAGTTCCTGTCTGCTGTATGTCAACATTGCCAGACAGGTGAAGGTGAGGGTGGCAGAAAAATAAGACATAGGAGTAAAAGCACTGTAAAAGATGGTGATAATATATAGATAAGACCATGACAACGCAGCATTTAGGTGCGGAGCGAGCAAACATGTCCGCCTCGGGGGGCACCATGCTGTTACATACAAGCCCTGAAAACATCAGCCTTTTAATATTCTGTCCAGCTCATGGACAATGTGACAGTTTTCTCTCAATTTTTAGTCCTCAAAGTGCTGCATGTTCAACATCCAGCGGGTCTCCTCTCCCTCAGCATCTCCAGCGCCTCCAACACCACTTCATCCGCTCACACCATTGTGCCTCCACGCTTCCTGTCACCTTCCATTCTGCCTGACCCAACATGTCGTCTGCCTCATCACCACATTCACCTATGCCTCTGTTACGCTGCAGTTGCTCTCCTTCTCTCTTGACTCTTTTCCTCTCCCTTCTGCTGATCCGAAATTCACTTTATTGCTACAATGAAACCAGCAGTCCCTATCAGGCCTGTCTTTCTTTAAAGTTTTTCATTTTTTTTTCAGAATTGTGAGGATTTGGGCGAATTTCTTTGTCACGGTTCTTGCGTGGGAGGGCCGCTCTCTGGCGACCTCTGCTGGGTCACTGTGTAACTCACTGAAGACGTGTGTGCGCTGGGCTATGCCAACATCCTTGTATGGACTTCCGCGTGAGATTTTGTGTCATGTGTCAATTGTCGCATACACCTGTTTAGGATCTGAAATTATGAGATCAGGTACTTAAGTTTGTTTGCATCATGTGTCTGTGTCCATTCATCACTCTGTGTCGTTCTGTGCTTTTTCATGCCATGCCAGTTCTCATTTCATGATTATCATGACCCCCACCTGGTTTTGGATTTTGCCTTTTTGCCTTGCCAATTAAACACCTTCGCCCTGGAACTTTCATCTGCTCATATTCTGCATCTCACTCCTGCCCGTCACCTGACACTCACAGAGAGCTCAGGTCTGACGCTTCCCAGTTTATTCGGTAAAACACTTTGTCGCATTGAATATATCATTTGTTGATGATCGCTGTGCTGCTTTCGTCACTTTCCAGTTCCTGCTCTTGGAACCAGCCTTCCTCGTGTACAGCGTTGACTTACTGCAGTGCATCTGTATATGTGTATACCTGTCTCTGCCTCTCTCTCTCCCTCTCTCTCTCTCTCTCTCCATCTCTCTCAACCCAACCAGTCAAGGCAGATGTTCACCCACCTGCAGCATGGTCTGCCCGAGGTTTCTTTCCTCTTAAGGGGAGTTTTTCCTTGCCACCTTCGCCAAGTGCTTGCTAATGGAGGAAAAGTTGGATCTCCGTATGTAAACGTTATAGAGTTTGGTCATTACCTGCTCTATGTTGGATAGCGCCCTGCGATAACTTCTGTTATGATATGGTACATACAAAGGAAGCTGAATAGAATTGAAACGAAGTTGATTGACTTTCCCTGCTACCCGTGGTTTCTTATCATGGTAGCACTAGACATTTTTAGACATGCAGATCAAAGAACGTCGGCACAGGAGTTAAGGTAATCCCTTAGGCAGTGAGTCAGTCCTATGTCCTTGCATTGGGGGCTAAGCAGTGAATCCAAGTGTGTCATCCTTGAGCTCCCAAGTCTCCTAAGGCATCTTACATCACAGGGGCCAACCTCCGATTGACCGAGTCATTATAGAATGCCTTTGCACCAGGGAGTTGTGCTAAGGAGCGGTGAAGCAGGTTGTAGTCTGACTTCCCAAGTCGAGGGAAGGATGTGACCCAGTATGCATCTTTCATTTTCACATACAGCAAGTCAATTATCTTGATGTTGGACACTCCACAGGCTGTTGAAATGCAGCTTAAGTACAATCCAAAGTTACATTATTGAGGTACCCAGAAATTGCAACATGCCTCAGGATGCTGCATCTTGCTGTGATGGAGTAAATCTAGCCACACATCTGCATCAGTTCAGGTTGGAATGTTAACACAGATGGCGACCATGTGACTGAACACCCTAGGCAGATAATATGGCAGCAGGCCATGAACAAGCAGCGCCAAGTCTGGTTAGCAGAAGGTCATCTTTACCAATAGATGTCCTGGGTTAATGCGCTTACGGAGTTCTTGACCAATGCTTTTGGTGTCTTTGTTGGATCTAAAAAGATGAATCCATGCAAGTTCACGTTAGCCTCCCGTATGTGGTGGTTAAGCCACTTATCCGGGGCCGGATTACGGGGGCAGCAGTCTCAGAAGGGAAGCTCAGACTTCCCTCTCCCCAAACACCTCCTCCAGTTCCTCTGGGAGGACCCCGAGGCGTTCCCAGGAAGCTGGGACACATAGTCCCTCCAGGACCTCCTGGGTCTTCCTCACGGCCTCTTTCCAGTTGGACATGCCCGGAATGCCTCAAGGCGTCCATGAGGCATCCAGAAAAGATGCCCGAACCACCTCCGCTGGCTCCTCTCGATGTGGAGGCGGAGCGGCCCTACTTTGAGCTCCTCCCAGGTGACAGAACTCCTCATCCTGTCTCGTAGAGTGCGTCCCGCCACCCTGTGGAGGAGACTCATTTTGGCGGCTTGTACCCAAGATCTTGTCCTTTCGGTCATGACCCAAATTTCATGACCGTAGGTGAGGGTAGGAGCGTAAATCGACCATTAAATCGATAGCTTTGCTTTCCAGCTCAGCTCCCTCTTCACCACGACAGACCGGCACATCGACCGCATCACTGCCACTGCTGAAACGATCTGTCGGTTGATCTCCCATTCTGTTCCACCCACACTCGTGAACAGGACCCCAAGATACTTAAACTCCTCCACTTGAGGCAGGATCTTGTCTCCGATCCGGTTGTGGTTAAGCCACAATGTGGTTAAGCCACATTTCTGTAAAGATGAGCAAACCACACTCACTATAAATCCGCTTATTGCTCAGTGCAGGCAGTTGAAGTTTGCAGATGAAATACTCATATGTAGCAGGGAGAGGTGGATGATGGAAGAAATCCTGTAGAACGGAGATTTCCACCAGAAAGCATTGAGTATATCAGGAGTACACACATGCGTATGTACAGAGTATTATGTATGTATTAATGAGAACGAGACAGGTGGAATGGGGAGGAAGAATAAACTTAAGACAAGAAAGATGAACAGTACATGGACAGTCATGGGTGCTTTTTGATGAATAGCAACCAGACTGAGTTGAGACGGAGTGACACCTGCCATGATGTACAGTTTAGTGACTATTGAGGCTGAGCTGGAGGTGGCTAGGTTAAAGGTGAAGGTAGATTTAGGATTCAAAGGATAGATGGAAGTGGATACTGATGATTCACTATGGTAATCCATAACATGTGCAGCAGAGAGACACAGTGGCAGCAGAAACTCGGTCTGCACTTTGCTTAGGAACCATAGGGAATTCAAGTCCATGCCGGCCCAAGGAGAAATAGGATGGACTGGGGGCCAGCTCCTTCTGTCAAGATGCCCTTCAGCAGGGTGCCAGAACTCTAAGCTTGCTTCCAAGCGTCAAAAAAATGGCTGTCCACTGCTAGGTGTTGGTGGGCATGGACTGTATTATTCTACATGATTGAACAACAAATGGGTGTGATCGATTATTGATCACAATTAATTTGTATAGTTTAGAATCATACACAATTTTACAAAGGGCTTTTCAAAAATAAACCCTGACAGTTTTCCAGATGGACCAGAACTCTCTGACCCCTAACCTAATCTCTAACCTCTAAACTCTCTAACTGAATACCTACGAATTCTGTGGAAATTTTTTTTAATCTTGTTTTTCAAGATTCAAAGAAGAGGGAGGGAGAGGGAAAGATTGCAGAGAGATAAAACATATGCAAGCATAAGCAGATGTGGTAATAGGGTCAGACAATGCGGGGAGCATGGCAGCTCGCAAGAGGGCATAATGGCATGCACTCTGTTTTTTGGTCTTTATTTTGCTAACATATAATGCAATAATCGTGCCACTTCTGTATGAAGCGCTATTTCCATCATGCAGAATCAGGGGGAGCTTGACTTGGGGCTAATTTCTTTTTTTTAATGCAATTGCGGAAGACTGTGACTTGTAGGAGACAAGGTCTTTTATTTTTTGATAGAGGTCTGGCATGAAATACATTAACTCTGTACCTAGCAACAGCTCAATCGCCAGCAGCTCATCTCTCATCAGCACAAGAACGATGCCAAGAACGATGGCAATTAATTTGTAATAGTTTAACAGATGGTATTGTAGAAATGCATAGTATAGACACCTAACAGAACCTTGTGCCACAAAGTTCTGCATTTATACTAGTTTCTCAATGCTGCATGGTCACCTGGTATCTTCTTGTGCAACAGTGGATGGCCGTTCGGCATTTTGTTAGTCTTACCTCCTCCATGACTTTGGCACAAGTAAGGGAAACGCCACACATTACCAAGCCCAATACAAAACCCCACACAGGTTAGGATGTATTGGGCTTTGTTGTCCCATTTCGGTCTGTCCTCAGCCTCCTCCTTCTCCAACGTCTCGAGGTCATCCGTAGACAAAATCTGTTCACTTAGCCTAGGGTTTGGACGCATCAGTTTCATGCAGTCCATTTCTTGACCAAGTCTGACTCTTCAAAGATTTCAAAGTGCATGCCGTACTGCCAGAGCAAGTTAATGTGTGACTTAGTGTATGATTCATTATCTTTTGTGGTCACAAAAGATAATAAATATGTCATAAAAGCACCAAAGTAAGTTTGATGTCTGATTAACATGCAGCCCCTTTGTACTTTTCCTGTTTCACAACTCTTCTGTAAAAATTTTGAAGACTTATCTTAAGTAACAAATCTTTACTATGCCATGTAAGGCCACAGCAATTTCACATGGTTACTATGATGTTGTATTATCAAATGAAACAGCATTTCCCAACCTGAAAAATGAAAATAAACTCATATCAGAGTTACCAAGTGTCACCTTTTAGTTACTTATTGATAAGTACCATTTTTCAAAGTCAAGGTTTTATTTCCAAAGCCACCTGGGAAATAGATTCCAGGTGATCCTGTCTCATCTCACTAATGTGAATTTGAAGCTTTACTGTATTTAAGTAACAACTTAGTGATGTCTCAGTATAAAAAACAGTTGAGTCAGAGTTTTTCTGGTGCTCAAAACAGAGTAAGTATGATGGGAGAATAATGATTTGTCTTGACTGTATGCTTTAAAATGCATTGGTGTGTACAACGATTGTTACTTTCTTACGGTCCAAATTTTTATCAAAATTGTTGTTATTATTGTTGTCGTTAACATTTGAATTATTACTATGGTCAATGTCAAATTTATTTAATTTTTATTAAATTTTTAATTTTTATTATTATTTAATTATTATTTAATTTTTTTTTTTTTTTTACTAAATAGGGATAACTTTGATGAGCTGAATTCAAAAATGACTGGTGTTGCTCGATCAGGTCAATTTTCTGAGCTAAGCCACATATTTGTTTTTCGACATTTTTGTTTACATGTGCAGGTATTTTCATGTCATATGATGCAAAATTATTTTTTGTTTCTTGCAATTAACAAATTCTGAAGATTTTGCATGTGGCAACTTATGACTAACAGATCTTTTTATATATACTGTATATAAATTACATGTGAATGAAATGGCTTTGACAAGAAATTCTTGCAAAAATAAGCCTGACGTATTCTGCTACATCTGCAGTGAATACACCACTGTTCCTAATGGGTATCTAGTCGCAAGTTTCATAAAGCATGCTTACCATGCTTATTTTCGCATCAAACTTGGTAACCATGATAAATTTTGGGTGCCATACATGGTATGCTGAGTATCTGCGTCAGTGGACAACAGGCAGGTAGAAGAAGAAGGAGAGAAGATACGCTTTGTCAATCCCCTGAATGAGAAATTACATAGTTTTCACTGTCACAAATACACACATGGAAGTATGCGCACCTTGTTGCGCAGTAAGAGTGACGGGGCTGCCCATTCTGAAAGCACCCCTGAACTGGTTGGGGGTTAGATGCCTTGCTCAAAGGCACCTCTGCAGTGCTCAGGACGCGAACTGCAGTCCTTGCAGTCACCGGTCTCTGGTCTCTTGTGTCGTCACCAGGGCTTGAACCAGTGCTTCTGATGTGACTGGGATAAGCAGAAAGAATTGAAGCAGCCCCAACCTGATCTTGAATCAGCACGTCATCCTGTAGCTCACTGAGATGAAATTCCAGCGCCTGTTTTTGGTGAACTTCCCAACATCAGTGAAGAGGATTCCTCCATTTAATACGTATACGTTTTGCAATGAAAGATTTTTTTTCTCCTAAAACTTTTTTTTGGATGACAATTACCAACAAATATTAACTGATAATATCAGAAGAATGTAATCAATTTCATCAGAAGATTGGATTGCTCTAAATCAAATTTGCATAAAAACCTGACCTGATTTAGAGAAATGGATGTCACTTTAGGATTCAGTGATGCAAAATGGTCAGAACTCAGATGAAAAAACTATTTTAAATTTTAGGTTTTTTTTTGTTACTCAGTGTTATCATTCAAAAATTCAAACTGCACAATTGATGAGTATCATATTCAAGAAAGCAGCACAATTGCAGCAAGTTGCTGGAATTGACTGACAGTCAAGAACTTTTGGGTATAGAGCCACTCAATGTGATCTGTACAATCACAAAAATGATAACAGTTACAACACAGGGACTCAATTGTAACACTTAAAAAAAAAACAATGTACACAAGAATTTATTGTGTTTATAAGTTAAAAATCTTAAGTTATTGTACAAAGGTGTTAACCGTGAGGGAGGTAAACGGATTGTGCTCAATTTGAAAGATCCGCTCATCTTTCAACAATACACAAAGAGATAATCATGCAATTATTATCAGATTAGTGACTACATTTTATCGCTGATCTCCATTTTAGCAGAAATGGTCTCAACTGCATCATCACTGTGGTCCCTCTGCTTGCAGACCCTGTTACAGATGAACTTGAGGATGGCAAACACTGGAATGGCTAAACTGGGGACTCCAGCCAGGATGACAACAATGATGTAAACCCAGTTTGGATACGGACGAACTGCCAAGGTAGGGAACTCTACCTACGTGCCAAAGTGAAGCAGTGTGTACAGACTTCTGATTAATCATTATCAATTCAATCTAACTTTCAAATTTAACTAATACACTCTCATATTAGATATATATATAATCCTTTCACTTACCGCCTCTTGGTCCCATACAAGATATGAGAGAGTTTCAGTGACTTGGGTGACAAAGTAAAAACCCAAGATGACGATCATAATGAGCGGACTAATCACCCTCCATGTTAACTGCCAGAAAATATTTGGTTTATGGCCGATCATAAACTCGATGTCCTTGTTGAATCTATTTTTTAGAGGCAAGAGGAATTGTTGAGTCAGCTGGGCATGAAGGAAAGGAGGCCTTGGGAGTTTATCACCTAAATAACATGCTTGCATTGGTGTCACATGGTGTTCTCATCATAATGTCGAGCTTGGCCACGTGGACTTAGAAATGGAATCGATGTAAAGATGTAGGATTTGGGTATATACTTCAGTGTGTTGGTATATGCTTTTTTCAGCTGTCCTCCTATGAATTCTTTAAACTGAAACTAACACTTGTATTGTTAGTATGTATTTTGTCAAACGAAATTTGTTCTGACAAATGTCATTAACAATATAAGACATTACCAAATTCAGTTTCTGATCATCATTCTGATTATTTATAGATGTGTGTGGAATTATTTAATTTTTTTTCAAAAGTCAAACTTGCCGTGGGCTGCTGCTCACATTTCACATTTGCCACATATTACTACATCTATTTGTTCAAATTAGGCACTATGTGTTCTTCATTGGCTCCTTCATTATCTATCTAATTAGCTTCCTCTTTCCCTTTCCACCTGTCTTGTTCTCATTTATACATAAATCATACTCTGTACATACTGTATGTATGTACAGCATGTGTACATATATACTGTATGTGTGTACAGTATATGCTCCTGATGCACTCAATGCTTTGTGGTGAAAATTTCCGCTCTACAGGTTTTCTTCCATTAGCCATCATGGTTAATCAAAATTTTTGGGAGGCATATGAAATGTTTAATTGAATGAACTCCTATAAAACGTAATCCATATTTGCTGCAAAAGCCATAGATCCATCTAAAAAGGGAGGCTCTACTGAAAACTGTAGCATTATGATTACCAAATCAGCATTTTGGGTGTTCAAATGATGACTTTTAAAGATATGTAGAATATGAAGTTCAATTAACACATCAAAGCACTCACTATTTTACAGTAACATTGTTATCTACCTCCCTTGTGTCCTAATATTGTACCAGATCTCCTTCCTATCTGCATGAAATCCATTTGCTCCTTGAGATACGTCTCTCAAAGTAATAAGCGTATCCTATAATGCCATAATGGTGGTAAAATGGCATATTCAGAAACTGTGGTTTTGTACCTCTCCTAATGAGGTGAGAGAACGATCTTGACTACACGAACGAATAGCTCATTCATCATAATCAACAGACACCCTCATGTTACTTCATATTCGGTATGTTTCATTGTAAAAATACCTAACCTTGGGCAGTGAATGTGAAATTAAATTTCATCTCTGTGACAGACTCACCTGTCTATACCATAGATGTAAATGACTGAGAACATTTCACTGAATCCAATCACCAGAAGGGGGATAGAACCAGCGAAGTTGTCAAACAGGGCAAGCCAGTAGTTTCCTGAACGTAACGTAAATATCAGGCCAAGAAGGAAAGAGATTAAACAACTAAGACCTGAAAGAAAAAAAAGAAAAAACAATATGTATCAACAAATTCAAGTATTAAACCATGTCGTAATCACACAAGGGCAGAATTGCGTGAGTACCAGCAAAGATCTCTTTGGGCCACTTTTTGGGTAAAATCTTAAGGTCCTGCAGAGGGACCACAACACCCTCCACGTTGCCAAACATGGTGGAAAGGCCGAGGCAGAAGAGCATGATGAAGAAAAGGATGGCCCAAAGAGGAGAAATGGGCATCTTGGTGATGGCTTCAGTAAACACAATGAAGGCTAGACCTGTTCCCTCCACGCCCTACAGTGAGACACACCAGACACTCTCTGGAACCGTGTATTGAGAGATAGTACAATGATTGCACAGAGTTAATGATTGCACGTAATAATTGGTGATCTTGATGGGGTCCTCTGATATGATAGGGAATTAATTTGTTCTGTTTTTTGTCCTAAATTGATCAATCTAGTGCTGTGCTGAAGTGGTATATCATGCTCACCTGACTAAGGAAAGATTGCATGTCACACTTGCGTAAATTGAGCCCCTGAAGGCTTCCTGGATTTGTCTGATTGAGATATGTCAAAATGTCATCATAGTTGGTCTCAGTGACACTGTTTTCAGGATAGTTGAAGGTGTTGAGCAACGTCAAGATATTTCTGCCAGGAAGAAATAGGTAAGTATATTTCAATCTTTTCAATCTAATGATGACCTACTCTGGAATTGAGGTAAAATTATCCTTTTTTTTTTTTTTTTACATTAACCAGGATAAAGGAAATAACTCATTTAAAGACTCACTCTGCCATGCAGCTATCAAAATTCTCTGTGGCCCTAAAGCCAATTATAGAATAAATCACTGTCGCAGAGTAGACAGAGGTACAACCATTGATGATGGAAATCAGGACAGCATCTTGCTCACAGTTGTTGCTAAGAGAAATTAAATACATTCAAGTAAATAGTGTGAAGAGACTTCGCAAAGATGGTGTGGCAAAGGTCGACTGGTGATGGTTTACTCACTGAATAGAGTTGTAACTGGAGAAAGAGATGAGACCTCCAAATGCCAAAGAGAAGGAGTAGAAAACCTGTGCTCCTGCATCCAACCATGTCAGTGGATTCATCAATTCATTCACCTGAAAGAAACAAGCAATTCCCTGCATGTGCTCACACCTAAAAGTTTATTTTCCTGACAGCCTCTGGTTGTGCCCTGGTCCTCTTAAACACAAACTTTGCCGCACCTTTGTTCACATTTGTCTAAACGTTGCTCTGAATAACTTCAGACTTACATATACTTACTTAATAAATCAAACATGTGGCAATTTTAAGACATTTTATATGGGTCCTTACGTCAGGTGTAAAGAGGAACTTGATTCCCTCTACAGCACCTTTCAGAGTCAGACCTCTGATGAGGAAGATGGTCAGGACCACGTATGGCAGAGTGGAAGTGATGTACACAGCCTAGAAAACGAGGGTGGGTGATTTTTTGCACACTTAAGTTGTTTGAAGACAGACAAGTAAAAGTTTCAAGTATACTGTATCACCATGTGAACTTCTGAAATCAACATTGTGAGATGAGACATGGAAGTTCCATTTCATTGAGATGTGCCAGAATGTGTGAAAAACTGCAAACACCCCTAATCGAACATCATGCATAATTCAAGTGATTTCATGTCATGTTACATCAATGACTAACTCATGCACCTTGCCACTTGTCTCAATCCCTCGGATGCAGCAAATGTAAAGCACTGTCCAGGCCGCCATCAGACTCAAAACCATCCACCATTGCAGGTCTCCACCATCTTCAATGGAGGCAGATGTATTTAGGGTCTCTCTGTACCAAAAGAAATCCACTGTGCTACTGCGAGCACACTCCTCCACTGGACCTACATTACAGGGAAATGTGGATCATGGACCTTGGCCGCAGTGTTGGCATGAGGATTTCCTATATGTATGATGCATACCTGTCTGGTTTTGATTCAAAGGGCACTGACTCCATGGTAGGGGACTCTGGAAGGAGTTGAACAGATACCACATGATCCAGGCCATGATAGTGTTGTAATACATGCCCACCAAAAATGAGACAAACCCAGATGAGATGCCTATCAAGGAGAGAAAGCATAAAAACTAACCAACTTGACACTTCATCTAACTTGGTTGTCAATTATTGTCACTCACCAATTCCAGTGAGGTAAGGATTAACTGAGCTCCAAACACCCACACTGCCTTTTCTAAGCCGTTGCCCAATTGCAAACTCCAGGTGCAGGAGGGGGATGCCCTCCAGGACCAGCAGAATAAGGAATGGGATCATGAATGCCCCTGACAACACAACAGTTACTTGATGAAAGCACAACGAAAATGGGCGTTATTTCAATTTTGCTCTTTGTAGAATAACTTCCCAACAGAATACATCATATCTACTCTCTGTGCCTACCTCCACCATGGCTTTGGCACAGGTAAGGGAACCTCCACACATTGCCAAGTCCGACACAGAAGCCCACACACGTGAGTAGATATTGGGCTTTGTTGTCCCATTTTGGCCTGTCTTCAGCTTCCTCCTTCTCCATCCTCTCCAGGTCTGCATGAGATAGGATCCGCTCATCCAGTCCGGGGTTTGGGAACTGCATCTTCATTGTATCCTCGTTCACTCAACTGAGCTAAAAAAAAGACAATGTGTAATCTTTTTGAAGTTTCCCTTGGTTAATCAATTCTATGTTTTGCTGGATGACTGAGCCACTTCTCAGTGGAAATTATGACAGATTCACAGAGGTTGCTGTGTCTCTCACACCTCTTAATCCTAGATGTGTGACTTGACAGAAGGCGTACAGAAGATATTTATGCTGACCTTTAGCACACCTGCCATAGCACATTATTGCTTGTCTCCTTTTATCAGCAACTTCAAATACACCGTTGCTTCCAATATTTTATTGGTATCAGTATCTCAGCACAAGAAATCTGGTATATGAGAGATGGCTGTATGCAGTATTTTAAGTCAAATAGTTTTGAACATTTTCAATTCTGATTTCACTATCAGGAATTCAAGTACTTTTCACTGCACAGAAAAGTTTCTGCGGCAGTTATACAGGCTGTAGCTGAACATATGAGAAAAAGGAAACAGAAGAAAGACAGAGCATGAGAACCCTGATCAGTCCTGGTTAATATATTTTGATTAGTCAGAAGTACTTTTCATTGCAGCTTTAATCACTGACCTTGTGTCACCTATCAAAACTGGAAGTTGGGGAATAGCCAACAAAATCTTTGCCAAAGCATTTCTAACCATTTGGAGTTTGTTTCAGTGAGCCATCACTCTTCACCTGCAGTGTTATCATTAACTGCTTGATTGCGCCTCCTCCTTTTCTCCATAAATTATCATTCTAGGATCTTCTGGCAGGCAGATAAAAAGGAAGGTAGAGTCAAAGTCGGTCCATTTAAAAACTGATAAGAAATCAATGAGATACTGTCAACCGGAACATTTGCAGTAAATATCATTTAAACTTGTATATGGTTCATTGCACAGTCCTGTGTGTAATAATTAACCTTCTGAAGACTGGTGGTACCTATGAATCTATCAGACAATGTATAGATACAATAGTTAGGCACATCTTACGGCACTACAGTATCCAGTATATTTCTAATAAGCCATCATAAAATCCACTCATACCAACAACTTATTGTTGTTGGTCCTGAGCACTTTAGAAACTCACCATACAGTATATGATGTAGCTACTTTGCCTGGCTTCGTATTGGCCTCCACTGTGGTGCCACTGTAAAAAATTCTGGAAACTATCTTTCATGCGCATGAGACAAATTTCATAAACTGTCAGCTTTCACTTACATAATATCACTAAGGTTAGGCACATGCTGTCCTTAAAAAATGCTGAAACCTCTCTTCATGCTCAACCCCACTGGTAAAGGCAGACAGCCGCCCATCTGCAGCCTACATGTCTTCGGTTTCTTCCCACCTAAGGGGATTTTTTCCTCACCACTGTTGCCAAGGGTTTGCCTTAACCCTAGGCAGCGGTGGCATTGGTGAGACAAAACTATCGGGGGAGCCGGGACTTCTCACTATGTCTGCTGGTAAGTTGTGGGAGATGAGAAACTTGGTGGAAATACTTCTCTCGCTGCGGAACCGATGTAAAGAAGACCATGCCGTTTTTAGATGTCATACATCAAGACATTAGGAAAACAAAACACCAGAACGAAGAGCACCCGGTCGTTGTGTCCCCAATGGACAGCTGAAGGACAGCCACTCTAATCTTAACCCTCAGTTCCATACTCTTCCGAGTTCCTCCCTTTTGCTGCATCTGCACTTGCAAACTCCTTCTACTCCCCTTTCTTCGGTCTACAGTAGCATAGCTTCCACAGGTACCCTGTTGGCCAAAAGCAGGTATATTTTCAATTCCATTTTGTTTGTATGTCGCCAAATCATATCAGCAGTTATGTGAAGGCGCTTTCCAAGATTGAGCTACAGACAGACCCAATACACTTCCCAATTAGCAGGCACTTGGCTACGGTGGCAAGGAAAAACAGAGTTTGGGTGAAAAGAAACCAAAGGCATACCAGGCTGCATAGGGGTGGCCATCTGCCTTGACTGGTGGGGTTGAGAGAGAGAGAGAGAGAGAGAGAAAGAGAGAGAGAAGGAGACAGAGAGAGAAAGAGAGAGAGATTTTTTTTTCAAATTTTTAAAACAACTTTTAATTTGTCAGTGTTTCTTCATTAAGTTAAAGGTTTACATGACATATAGCCATAACACAACAAAAATCAAAAACCCAAAACAATGAAGTTGAAATAAAAAATGAATACAAACATATATTTACATGATTATTTTCTTTAAGTGTAGTTCTCCATTGGCGATGGTGCATAAAATATCTTTAAAACACCACAACTTTTTAAAAACCTCTGTGTTACCCATATTTGTGTTATAATTAAAATCAATTAAAATACGAGACCGTAACATTATTTTCAGCAACGTTCCTGGGTTTAGGCTCGCAGACCCCTCTACTTTCTTTCTTCTTGAAAAGTAAATTGCCATCTTGGCCTGTCCCAGGATGAAATTAATCAGTCTGTTTTTTCCATTGGCTCTCTTTTGTTGCTTAAAACCATGGATGAAACAATGTTTTGTAAAAACCCCCTCAAATAAAATCAAGAGCCTGTCTAAGACTTTAAGAGGGGGATCCTGCCTATTGCATTCCATAAAACAATGAAAGACCGTCTCTCTCTGCGGGCAGAAAGGGCACACCTCGCTTACTTCCGTGTTTAAAATGCTGATAAAAGCATTGACGGCGACGGCCCCGTGTAAAAGCCTCCACTGGAGGTCACCGACCCATTTGGTCAGCGGTGGTTTGTATAACGCTCCCCAGCACGGCCTAACACCTGAATCCAGGCCAAGGTGTGACCGCCACACTGTGTCCACACGCCCCACCATCTTGGCCTGGTTCAGGATTTTCACCAGTAATCGGTACATTTGTTTACCAGATGGTTCATTGAGATCAATAAAATCTAAAATGCTGGATTCTAAAAACACACCAAACCGGATGAAGGACATCTGTGGGGAAATTCTCACTTTTTTTAGGTGGTGGAGATCCCCAAAGGTAGTTTTGTAGATGCTCCCTCTCATCGGTGGTCAGCTCTGACCTCCACCTTCTCAGCAGCTTGCTTGTGAGTCTGACTGATGGTGTTCCGATGGTGGAGGCCAGAGCTGTGGCGTTGTCGATGTTTGGCCTGCAGATTTGTGCCAATTCTTTAAAAGTGTGGATCCGGTTTGACAGGAACCTCTTTAAAAAGGTGGCTCCCTCCACATAATCTAAAAACTTAAAACGATTTCCATAAACAGCGGGCTCTTTTAAAATCCAGCTTGTTGTAATAAAAGACTGGGACCTGTGTTTGGCAAACAGAGCCTAGACCTTAATAACGCTGTGGTAAAACCCCGGCAGATTGCTGGGTTTCTTGTCCTTAAAATCCATTAAAAACAAGGAATCCTCCAGTCCCAGACCGCCGCACTGGGTCAGCACTGCCCAGGCCGCCCTCCGCCACTCCAGGTCCGCTGCCCCCTCGGCAGTCTGTGGATGTACTGTAGACGGAAGGCGGCTCCTCTGCTGTTCAGGTGGATGAGGCCCTGTCCTCCTTCTTCAGGCGGCAGGAACAGGACGCTCTGAGGGACCCTGTGCAGGCGGTCCCAGAAGAAGTCAACCATGATTGCCTGGATTCTTGAAAGCAGTTGGACTGGAGGATCCAGGACCGATAAACGGTGCCACAGCATCGATGAAATCCAATTGTTAATAATTAAAACACGACCCCTAAAAGACAGTTTTGGCAAAATCCATTTCCATTTCCTTAGTCTTCCCTCAACCTTTTCCAAAACACCCTGCCAGTTCTTGTCTTCTGTCCCCCCTAAAAACACCCCGTGATACTTCAATCTTCCCCTCTTCCATTGAAGCCCCCTGGCATCCCAGGTGATCCCAGAGCGATCCCCCCAATCCTCTCCCCCACCATCAGTGCTTCACTTTTGGCCCAGTTCACTTTGGCTGAGGCGACTTTTCTAAAACTGTCAACACAATCTTTTTAAAAAATCCATGTCTTCCTGAGATTGCACTACCATGATAACATCATCGGCATAGGCACACACGTTAAAAACATTTGAAGCATCTGGAATCTTAAAACCTGTGAGGCCGTACCTTAATCTTGGCAACAGGTGCTCTATTGCGACGGCATACAACATTTCTGAAAGCGGGCATCCTTGTCTGATGCCCCTCTGTGCCTGGAAGGGATCGCTCAAACCACCGTTGATCTTAAGGACACTCCAAATGTCTCAGTACAGCGTCTGGACCTGGGCAGTGAAACCTGGGCAGAGCCTTGTCCTGGTCAATAGAAATCAGACCGAGGTCTATTGCCAAAGAACTGGAGAGTTCCAAAACATCACGAATTAGATGGATGTTGTCTGTAATTAGCCTGCTAGGTACACAGTAGGTCTGGTCAACATGGATGATGTTGTGTAGCACTCTCCACAGTCTGTTGGCAATGGCTCTGGACAGCAGTTTGTAGTCCGTGCAGAGGAGGGCCACTGGCCGCCAGTTTTTCAAGTCCATGAGGTCGCCTTTTTTGGGGAGGAGGGTGAGGACGCCTCTCCTGCAGCTGAGTGGTAGCGGTCTTTTCTTTATGCTATCTCTTAGGACCTCCAGCAGGTCCTCACCCACCTCCGGCAAGAACGCCTTGTAGAAGTCGGCCGGTAGGCCATCGATGCCTGGAGCTTTCCCATTCTTCAGGCTTTTCAGGACTGTTGTTAGTTCTTGAGGGGTCATTCTCCTCTGCTGGCATGCTGGGGAGCCCGGTGAAGAAGGAGTCCGGAGTCACCTCTTCTGTAGGCTCTTCCTTGAACAGGTTCTGGTAGAAACTCACTGCGTGACTCCGGATCTCGCTGGGCTCCCGCAGCAGCTGTCCAGACGCCGACTGCAAGAGAGTGCAAATCCTCAATTGCCCATTCTTCTGTTCCTATCCAAAAAAAGAACTGGGAGGGGGCATCCATCAGCGTGATATTCTAGAACCTACTGCGTACCACAGCGCCCCTAGCGGCCGCGCCCAACAACTGGAGAGAGAGAGAGAGAGAGAGAGAGAGAGAGAGAGTGAGAGAGAGAGAGAGAGAAAGAGAGAGGGAGGCAGAGACAGGTTTTTAGATGCACAGCAGTGCTCAACAATAATGACTAGATTACAAGTGAATTTAGCATGTATAAAGTATATGTAGATATGTCATAATGTGGATTTTATCATTGAGGAAGCTCATGAAGTCACTACTGCTAAGATCTGTTTGCATGGGTCGGTAAATTCATGACTCTGAATTAGCTTGGCTAAGGTACTGAAAAGGAATGTCTTGTCATTTTTATTTTCCTCAATTAATGAGGAGTAATATGCGGCTCTGGCATTACAGGGGGCCTTTGTGCAGGTCTTCAGGCGAGTGACAGCAAGCACAAATCATGGCAGCGGCATATAGTTGTGCCAGTTTCCGGCGGCACACCACAAATCAGTGGCAGCTTCCGGCAGCTGCCACGGCATCCGTGGCAGTGACCTGCCGGTGCTGCTGCGGCAGCTGACGTGCACCTGCCAGATGCCGAGGCACACACCACTGCATCTACCGACTTGCCAATCGGATTGTGGTTTGAAGGGGCGATATAACGTGACGCCCGACGCCTTCAGCACGCGTCTGACCATTCTTGATGCCACTTTGGAGGACATTGGCACGTATGTCTGCAGAGCCCTCAAAATAGACGATATTCATCTCAGACGGGGCACCATTGTGGTGTTAGAAGGTATCAATCAACCTCCCCAACTGCAGGATTTGTGCTGGACATATTCAGAGGGGTGATGGGTGGAAAGGGGTAAATTTACAGTATGTCGTTTTCAGGATTCGTGAATCTTTATTGTCATTACAACAATTCATTTTGTGTAACGAAAATACGATGGGTGCTGAGTTCCAGCGAAAGTACAAATACATGGTGTTACAACCGTTACAAACCGTACAAACCGTTTTATGTCAATGTGCAAATGTAGGCAATGGTAGAGTCACTCAGCAGCTGCCACTCGCTCTCATTGGGCCCAAACGCTCTGCCAACCTGAGCTACAGTATGTCGTGCAAACCAGCGTTCACTGTGCCAAAGAACCCACCTGGGTCGTCTGGCATGTAACGCCAGGTAAAGCCACAAAAGGCACGTAGAGCCATTTAAAGCACACAGAGTTCCATTCACACCTCCAGGTATGAGAGCGCCACCTGTCAAGAGAGCAGCTTGGCTGAGAGCACCTGCGCACAGTGGCTGCTCATAAAGACCTGTGGATCCACCGACACTGGAACCGTCCGCTACATCGTGACGGCCTGTGGGGAGACAGCGTTAGGAAATGGGCCCACGTTCGAAATGAGTAAGATGTTGGTGCATGTGTGTGGATTCTTCTTCCACAAAACTTTGGCAGCTTTCGGCAGATGCCGTGGCACCTGCCGGTGCTGCCGCTGCAGCTGATGCGCACCTGCCAGATGCCGAGTCACACACCACTGCATCTACCGACTTGTCAATCGGATTGTGGTTTTCGTCCCATTATGAAATTTGTTTGCGTGCAGATCGTGGCAGCGGCATGCAGTTGTGGCACTACCGCTGGCAGATGTCAGATGCCGTGGCAGCTGCCAAGGTTCGCCGTGGCAGCTGCCACATTTCATAATAGGACGACGTTCAAGATGATCGGTGCAACAATACTGAGGGCGCAGGGGGTAAAAAGGAAGGAAAAAAACCACTGATTGACTTGAATTAAATCAGATTTTGTTTACAACCTTCATGTGGCACCAAAAGTGAAGAATCCACACACATGCACCAACATCTTCCTCATTTCGAGTGTGGGCCCATTTCCTAATGCTGTCTCCCCACAGGCTGTCACGATGTAGTGGGCGGTTTCAGTGTCAGCGGATCCTTAAGCAGCCATTGTGCGCAGGTGCTCTCAGCCAGGCCACTCTCTTCATAGGTGGCGCTCTCATACCTGGAGGTGTGAATAGAACTCTGCGTGCTTTACATGGCTCTACGTGCCTTTCGTGGCTTTATCTGGCGTTACGTGCCAGGCGACCCAGGTGGGTTCTTTGGCACAGTGAGCGCTGTTTTGCACAGCACAGCTCAGGCACGGCACAAAGCGAAATATTTGGAAATTAATTTCCGTGAGAGCCATATGATAAATTCTAAGACTGTTGGAGGTTGATCGAAGAGACGAGACACCAGACTGCAGCCTTCGGGAGTTTTATTGACATCAATACGTTCGTACAGCCAAATCATGAACGCACCCAACATCTTTTGTCTCCGACACTCTTTATAATCCCAGCTCCTCATGTGTGTGTGTGTGCTGTGTCAGTCTGCGTGTGCGTGCATGTGTACATGCTGGAACATTCATTGCTCCGTGCCATGTCTCACGTTAATCTCAGAAAAACAGGAAGCATCTGGTTCTTCTGTTCCTTTCCCATGTTATATTTCAATTCATCAGGTCAAGCTGACCTAATGAAGAAATAGGAATTGATCTGCCCTCTAAAGTGGCCTTTAGGGATATTTGTGTCCGTATAAATACGTGCAGGAATGTGCATGACATGTATGTCTTTGTGTGCTTAATTTCCACCCCATAATCCCCCCTGTCATCCGAATGCGGACGACCTAAAGTTAATATTGCTGCTTTTATGCCATTGTGATATTGTGATAATATGTTGGTGAATAATGTGTCAACACTTGGTTACAGTTGGATAGTGAAAATAAAATCCCGTAAATGCAAACATCGGTTATGGGAACAGTGCATACATAGGATATACAGTTCACCATGTATGAGAGCTAAAAACCTGTTCGGCTGTTTTCACATTTTGACAGGAAAACTCTCCCATATCCCCCTCCCACAGTGGATGCCCTTCTTAGAGGGCACACAATGAACTGGTTAAAACTGAAAAGCAAAAACACATATAGTCATACGTGTCGACCTGTATTTATACAGATAATATGTGATAATGATATTGTGTCATGTATTACTGTGTGACATATGATGATAGTGTGTTTTGCATTGCTGAGTATTACTGTGTGACGTGTATGATCTGGGCGCTACTTCAGTCTGTATCTATGTGGTGATATAGGGGAGTGTAGTGCGTTGATGTGTGAAGTCCTCATCTTCAGGCTCCATCCATTAAAGTTAATTCGTCCATCAATCCTTGTCTCAAGCTTTCAAGCTTGAGGTCGTCCTTGCGGCAGTTCATGTTGCGGCTTATTCTCCCCTACTTCCCACTCTCATCCTCTGCCATGGCACTGGAGTCATTTGTGTCTGGGCTTTCTGGAGTTGAGGCTTCCTTTGTATCTCTTTCATCCTCAGTGATTCAGGCCCTGGTGTGTCACAGTTATTGTTCTTCTTCTGCACTTTGGTGCAATGGCTCAAGTGATACCACGTTGTGCTCCCTTCAACCTGAAGTGCCGTTGGGGTAGCTCTCACAACTTTGTATGCTCGCCGTGGCTCATGCCGCTTCCTCCGGATGTGCACCTTGATGTGCAGCTCGTCACCTGGCACCACCAATCTTTCCTCCTTGGCCAGACTTGGCTCCCTGCTTTTTCCTGTAAATAGATCGATCTTTAGAAAGCAGTTAGTTGTTTCAAATAATCTTTCATTTCGCCCTGCAATTGTTCAAGCGGTGGCCCTTTATAGGGTCCTCTGAGTTGTGGTGCGTGCATGGGTCGACCCGTTAGCATCTCATGCGGAGTTAGATGTGTGCTTCTGTGAGTTTGCATTCGATAACTAATTAGTGCAACCGGCAAAGCATCCACCCTGTTAAGCTTAGTACTAGCACGTATTTTGCTCAATTTAGCTTTCAGAGTTCCATTTATTCATTCAACCATTCCTTGACTCTGGGGACAATAAACAGCTCCAACCATACTTGATTCTCAACTATTGCATAGTACCTTTGGCTACATTTTGTACAAAAGCTGAACCATTATCTGAGCTTATTTCTGATGATATGCCAAATCTTGGAATCATTTTTCTAACTAAGAATTTAACAACTGTTGCAGCCCCCAGGTCTTTTGACGGTGTTACCTCAACCCACCTACTGAATCGGTGAATCACTGCAAGCATGTATCTTTTACCTTGGACAGTTTTTATTATATCGACATAGTCCATGACCAAATGTTTAAATGGTTCCTCTGGGACTGGAATATGTCCCACTGGTGTCTTTATACTTTTTTTGTTCTATTTATTTATTTATTTATTTATTTGTTTTTTGCGCATTATTTTGAGCACCGGTTTCACACTGGTTTAACACTTCAAGAACCATTGCTTGACCAATATCCTTGTTCTTTCAATTTCTTTACCACCTCCCCCCTGGCACAGTGATCTACACTCTGTAAGTCTGAGATCAAAATGGTTAACAACGCCACTGGTGCTACTATCAAACCGTTATGTGACCTCCACGACCCTTTATCATCCATGGTGGCATCTTTTTTTTTTTTTGTCCAGGTTTGGATGGACACATCATTGTGGAATGGTGAAAAATGCAGAACACAGGTCAATCACTGTGAAAAAAATAATTCTGGTGGCACATTGGTGAGAAGTGTGTGAGGGTTTGGAACCTCTGCAGGCCAGTCTTGAACAACCTCATTAATTGCTCGCAAATCATGAGCCAATCTATATTTCGACTTGTCTGCTTTTAGCACTGGAAAAATTGGAGTATTGCATTAACTGTTGGTCTCAACTAAGACTCCTGCTTCAATCAACCCTTCTATTGTTTTACTCACCCCTGTTTCAGCCTGTGGTTTCAACGGATAATGTACGCGATTTGGTAAAACAACATTAGGTTTAAGTTCGATTCTCACAGTATTGGCAGACTTGGCCCTGCCACATCTGTGTTGCTTTTGGACCATAGATGATCATCAACATGCCTTAACATGTCTGTCAGAAGTGCATCTTCTTCACTTTCACCTTTATTTGCTGTTGGTTGTGCTGACTGTTTTGCAAGAATGGTCACTACCTGTGGTTGCGCTATCATTGATGTGCCACAAAGAATTGTTATCATCTCTTCATCTTGTGATAGGAATATCAGTGGATTATCAGTCTCTTTCCACTTAACTTTTGTTGCAGATTTCATCACTGGCCCAAGATCTTTCGAATGAAAACATTTATTTACCAGCAGTGTGATGTGTGGTGAGGATTCAGGCACACTGTACCATTCTAGAATGAATTGGTTTGGTTTAACATTGAAAGCAGCACCCTAGTAACCTAGGTTTGGTCCTGCCCATAGGTGTACCGGGCCCCCTCCTCTACGTTGCAAGGGTTGACCCCCATGACCACGTATCATCCAACATGCTTGTCTGTTGTTGCCATGGGCAACTGTCCATAAAGTGGCCTTGCTCACCACATCCCCAGCAGCGTAGGTTTCCTCGCTGACCTCCCCATTGAGGCCTGGCCGGATACTGTCGCCCTGGACCATATCGTGATGTATTCGGTGCCTGTGAGTAAACATTAACGACTGGTGGCTGCTGCGCTGTCACTGCAGGTTGTTGCATTGGTGGCTGTTGTTGCACTCCAGTGTGAGTTTGATGTGTGGTGTCATTGCTCACTACTGTGGCCTAGACTTTAGCTTTGTTCTTAGCCTGTATATCACCAAGTTGCATTTGCAGGAGTTTTCTCTGCATTGTTCTTTCCTGCTCTTGCAGTTTCAGTTCATCTTTTCTGTGTCGCTCAACAGCATGTACCACATGATGATGGAATTCTCTGTGTGGCATTGATGTTAGTGCAACGACATCCTCCAGTCTGCTCCGGACCGGAAGCGGAAGAGCTTCAAGGATTGCATTTCTGAACAGAGTCATTAGAACTGGACTGTTTTCAATCTCCTCCTCTGTTTCTTGCTTCCACCTCTTCATTTGGTTTGTAATGTAGGTGGCTGGGTTATCGGTTTCTGCCAGCGGTTCGCCCTTTAGCGCTTTTGGGTCAATTTTCGTTGGG
>OMPJ01045042.1:0-10846 GCA_900312935.1 Carapus acus
AAAGTATGTTCCAGAGTTGGAAACACAAACACCACTTTGTTGAGAAAGCTGACAAGGGCCCGAATATTTATCTGAGGGATTAGTAAGTATTTCAACTGGAAGTAATGAACAAGCAGTTAATTGCTTTTCCATCCATGCATCTAACTCTTCTGAAGCTCCTTTTTTTTTTGAGCGTGTCGCGGTGGTGTCTGTTAGCTTTATGTATCATTCTGTTGGCCAGGTTGATTTTTGAATGACACAGAGCAAGTGCTTTAATTTAAGTTCTGCCCAAAATTTGCACTGACTTTTGTGAAAGTTTACAGATATGCTAAGATGATGAAAAATGTGATGTGTATGCACAGCTGTTCTCAGAGTTAAAACTGAGGTGCTGAAGTTCAATCTTGTGGAGTCTTTTATTATATTGTCTTGATGTAGTCTTAAGTACTGCTGAAAGGTTAACACTATCAGGTCTTAAAATGTTAAATGGTTAACAGTCGAGAGCATTCAATCAAAATTAAGGAAAGTAATCAAAATGTAACCAAATGTAATTAGTTACATTACTTTGAGAAAGTAATTGAAATAGTTTCACTACTATTGCATTTTCAACAGGTTAACTTGTAATTGTAACCAGCTACATTTCCAAAGTAATCTTCCCAACACTGCCAGTTGCTCAGTTGTTGCCTTTTTGATCAATTGCCGAGGCATTAAATAGTTTTTGTGTTGGCTTTGGGTTTCACATGTGAAAACTGCATTTTCTGTTAAGCAAACATGAAGACCAGATAGCTGTCTACGGGAGAAAAGTAAACAATTTTGGTCCTGAAAGAGGAGCAAAAAAAGATCAGCGCTATTGCACAAACATTGGGCATAGCCACTACAACAATTTGGAATGTTCTGAAAAAGAAAGAAACCACTGGTGTACTGAGCAGCAAACTTGGAGCAGGTCGGCCCAGGGTAACAACAGCAGTTAATGACAGAAACAACAACAGAGATCGGCCACAAAAGTCTTGGAGTAAAGTTTTATGGACTGATGAGACCAAAATAAACCTCTACCAAAGTGATGGAAAGGCCAAAGTATGGGGAAAGAATGGATCTGCTTATGATCCAATACATACAAACTCTCAAAAGCTCTGTGAAACACGGTGGAGGTAGTGTCATGGCTTGGGCTTGCATGGCTGCACCCGGAGCGGGCTCACTAGTCTTTATTGATGATGTAACTCAAGCAGCAGAATGAATTCTGATGTCTAAAAAACCATTCTGTCTGGCAATTTACAGAAAAATGCATCCAACTACTCAGGAGAAGCTTCATGCAACAAGACAATGACCCAAAACACAGTGCTAACACAACAAAGGACTTTATTAGAGGGAGAAAATGGAAGGTCTTGGACTGGCCAAGTCAGTCACCGGTCCTTAACCCAATAGTATATGCATTTTACCTCCTGAAGAGGAGACTGAAGGGAGAACCCACACAATAAAACAACAACTGAAAGAGGCTGCAGTAAAGGCCGGGAACAGCATTTCTAATGAAGAATGCAACAGCCTGGCGAAGTCAATGGGATGCAGGCTCGATGCAGTTATTGCAACTAAGGGTTATGCCACCAAATATTAAATGTTATTCACTTTAAATTAATTCAATAATGTCTGTTCTAATACTTTTGCTCACTTGAAAAGTGAGTGGGTTCAAAGAAAAGGTGCTCTGTCCTGGGTTGTTTAACATATCTAGATGTAAAAACCACAAAATAAAAGCTGGAATTCTGAACTTTTGTGTCATATGCACCATTTTTTCTGAAATCCAAATGTCTTCAGTATACTGCAAAAACAAAGGAATTGAACTTCCTGTCCCAATACTTTTGGAGGGGACTGAAGGTAGAGGATATGCAAAATATAGAAGATGATAGGTAGAGAGTACGATAATGGTTTAAGCCAGCATCGGATTAGTGGTTTTATAGAATCATAGTAACTTATAAGGAGTGGCATGTGAACACATTACAGGAATCAAGGATTAAATCGTGGATGCTGAGAGGTGGAGTGTTATGAAGAGTTCAGGGAATATTTGTGGAGGGCTGTGGGAGACTGAGATGAATGCGGACTGGATTGAAAGTGAAGGGCGGTTGTTGTGTAATAAACACCCTTTTCCTAAGTATGCCAGGTACACGCACGCTCAAAACAATTAGATAACATTTCCCCAGTGCAACCATTTTGCACCACCAAAGTGATCATGCTGTACACTATTAGTAGAATCGTAACGTTCACCTTTACATCTCCAGACCTCTCCACGTTGGTCCCATGAGCTCAGAGTGAACCTGCTCTCATTTGTAGAGAGAACAGGGTGCCAGTGCCAGATCTGTTAATTCTGGTGTTCGCTGGCAAATACCAGTCAAGCTCTACAGTGCCAGGCAGTGGGCACAGGGCCCATTATAGGATGTCAGTTCCTTAGGCCAGCCTCACGAGATTAGTTTCCACTGGTTTGGTAACTTTGCAGGGCTCTGGCAGGGATCATACTGTTTTCCCTTGCATTAACGAGCAGAAATCTGTCCTGTTGACAACCCAATCCAGCTTTCCTAGACTAACTGCATGTAACCTGGGACCTCCACCATGCTCTTGAGACTATACTGGGAAACACACCAAAATGTCAGGCAATGGCAAGTTTTGTTGTGCCATCCTGGTAAAAATGACAGCAGGAGCAAGCGCAAATTACGGCAGTGGCATCTAGTTGTGACTCTGATCCTTTTTTTGGGCACGGACTACAAGACTACAAGTCTGTTTCCTTGAGTCAAGGAGCTGAAGAAGACCCGACCCTGAATTGTTTCCACATCTTTTGAACGTTAAAATTTTCATTTTCCAATGACTGACGTCATGTGGAAATGAGGGCCATGTTTTACTGAGAAATTACTTACTTCAAACAGTAACAACCAAGGGACTATTTCATTTAAGATGCATCTAATTGAAGATACTTAAGAATTCCGATGTGCAAATTTCATCTGAATTGATGCCAATTTTCTCTCCATTATATTGTGCATATCAAAAGTCACAAATGAATAACAGATTAATTAAATTACAAGACGTGGGTTTTTATTCAATTCCATGTTTCATACACTGCTTAGACATTAATAACAGGAATCCATAATGCGTCGCATGCTCATGAACCTCATCCCACTCATGCCAAAGTTCATGAAGTTCCTGTACTCTCCAGGCCTCAGGTACATCATCCTGCCTCTGTAGTGGGGCTGCTCATACATCAGCCAATGGCCGTCCATCACATTGCAGGACATGCAGTCAGACATGCGATAACGATCCATCATGTTGTCACAGTCGTCCATCAGCTCGTGCATCTGACCACCAAAGTTCTCCCTCTCGTAGATCCTCATCCTAAACTGACCTCTGTGCTGTAAATCATGACATCAGATATTCATTGATTGAAACAACATGCACCTCCTCTAACCAATCATCTCTGCACTGTCTGTGGTCAAATATATGTTATCAAATGTGCAGAGAATACCTACTCACCATAGGGATCATGCGACAAGATCTGATGCAATCACTCATGCCCATACGCTGGTAATCAGAGTACTCTCCTCTTCTGACAAAGAATTGGTTTCCCATATAGTTTGTGCGATCGTACACCATGAAGCAGCCACTCTCGACCCTGCAGGAGTGGCACCTGCTCAGGTACGAGGACATGTCAGAGCAGTCACTACTGGTCTCATATGAGCGACCCTGGAAGTTCCTGTCCTCGTAGAATATGATCTGAAAAAAAAGAAAAAAAATCCACAAACATCATTACGATACCAAATGCTGGAAAGACTGCAGTGTTGTGTAACACAGATGCAACAGTATTAAAAGCTACACACACCTTGCCCATGGTCATGGTCACTAGGGTTAAACCTATTTTGGTTCAAAATGACTGCTGTTTTCTGGCTGTCCTATCCTCTCTAATATACCTAAGCTCACACAAAGAATCCACGGATTCTATTGTTCAAATTCCTGACATGGCAATGGAACAGAGGCCCCTGTGCGCAGTACAACTCAAAGTGACCTGCCAAAGTTTGTGATTTGCAGAGGTAGCATTTAGGAGAAAGGGCCAGCTGTACATTGTCTGTTTGTTACGTAGTTAGATGGGTGTTTACAACCATGCTCTTTTCGAATGTAAAAATTTTGAATTGAGAGTTGAAAACTGGCTTAAAGGTACATTATGATGCTGAAAGTCGATCAGACTCAAGTTTCAGAGATTAATGAATAGACCACACGAGTAGTATAGCTGTACAAATGTACTTTGTCAGATGCACTGTATCAAGTTTATCTTTTGATGATTGCACTCGTTATTGAATTAACAGATTCCAGTCTTAACACATGGGGGTGACTCCATGTTTATTGCGATACAACTAAACAAATTCCTCGTTTGTGCAACAACGTACTTGACAACGATTCTGATTATAATTCCCATGAAATCAATTCAAATAAATCTACCTGGACAACACACCTCTTTTCCAAAACATTCAATAAAGTGAAATGGAGTAACTGTATATTTATTGTCTGCCACTGCAGAGATAGTTGAGGTCTATAGTTTTTTAGATCAGCTGAGCTGGGTGGTTAGTGGTGGTTGATGCAAGATAAAGGAGGGGCCACTGCAGATGGATTTTTGTTGTTCAGCATATTCCTGTCCGGCACTGTTTGACCGAATGATCCAGAGAGCACATGCGCTCATGTTGTGACCAGGCATTCGGTTGTCTCATACAGAGAGTGTGGTTGCTTGCAATGTCCTTCTCTCCACCCTCCTCAGTTTTTCTGTTAGTTGCTTCACGATTTTAGAAACTAACCTACTCTGGCATCACCCATGGCTCACTGCCATATTGCTGCCATGCCATGCTCACTTTAACCTTGCACATACCGTCACATGTTCATTGCTCTTTTCATGCTTTACATATTCCCTGACAAAGTTAGAAAGATCCCCCCCAACCCTATTTTGACCAGCTAACACATCCCTGAAAGTGTGTAGAGGCATGGCCAACTGTGCACTTTCTTTGTCAGAGCGCTCTCAGTCAGCCAGCTATCTCTGTCATATCAGGAGAGCTGAAAAGACCTGTTAATTTTCCCTGCTTTTCTGTGCCAAATCAATCGTGGGGTTGATCTGCCTCACGCCGAATCCTTATCAGCCCTAATTCTAAGCTTCTTCTCATTGGGAAGACTAGCAAATGGATTTACCAAAATCAGGTTGACAATATTAGCAAAGAATGACACTGTGAACACCTTGCTAACTGGCTAATTCACTCTTACCTAGCCAACAGTGAATGATTGAAGCTGGTGTAGTGCCATAAAGCTGGTGAGCAGTACTATAAAGATATGTAAGAGTTGTTGGAGCATAGCTGAGAACTTGGACTAGGCAAGTGTGTGTATGAATGTGAATGAGGCAGGTGAACAAGTGAAGTTGCAAGGGGTAGAGATAGTGAGGAGGGGTGACTTTAAATACCCCAGGTCAACCATCCAATGTAAAAAAAAAAAAAGGTTCGCAAGAGAGCAAAAGAAGACAGTGCAAGTGGGGTGGCATGGGTGGTGGGGAGTGACAATTGTGCTTTGTGACGGGTAAACTGGTAGGGAAGGTTTACAAGAAGGTAATGAGACCTGTCATGATGTATGATTTAGAAACGGTTTCGAGGAACAGACCAATGATGGTCCATATGTATTTGATTTACAGTGTTCCCCAGCAAAAATGTGAAGCAGTATGTGATGTGAAGCTAAGAAATAAAAAGTAAAAAATTAATGACAAGACAAACGCAAAATGGCAAAACAAGAGAAAGAATTAACGAAATGCAAAAAATTACACGCAAAAAACTCTGCCATGGGCTCTGCCAGTGGGCTTTTGGGTCCTGGCAGCTCAACACATTAGCTTCAGTAACAAGTCTCCCAAACAGAGCTCCAACCTCCTCCTTTATACCATGTGGATCATACTCAGGGAACCAAATTGATTTAATCAACAATCAATTATCTGACTGGACCAACGCACCTGGTCCACGTTACAACAACATTACAACTGTTGAAATTACATTCATACTTTCATACTCTTACTTTTAACTATGTTTTATGTTCCACAACATTTTAAAATGACCCTAACTACCCCTCACACCGAGAACTCTCCTGGCACCATCCATTGAGGAACCCTTTGAAAACCCAATGGTATCTTCCAGTGTGTAGTAAAAGTTCCCCTCTATGTTCTAGGACAGCTCCTCTCTATGAGGCCTGGAGGGTTGTCTGCAGGCCTCATGGAAGGGAGATACACACACACACACACACACACACACACACACACACACACACACACAAACACACCTGTCTCTGTCTCTCTGTCTCTGTCTCTCTCTCCCCTTTCCTCTCTGTTTCAGCCCAACCGGTCAAGGCAGTTGGCCGCCCACCTGCAGGCTGGCCTGTCTGGGGTTTCCTCCCTTTAAAGGAAGTTTTTCCTTGCTACTGTCGCTAATGGGGGATATGTTGGGTCTCTGTGTGTACATTTGATGGACTTTGACTGTTAACATGTTTAGGATAGCCATGTCACAAGGCACACCTCCCTGTCAAAGACCATCCTGGAGGGGATGTGTGTGTGTGTGTGTGTCTGCGTGCGTGCGTGCGTGCGTGCGTGTGTGTGTGTGTACATACACATACATTATTGTTTCATAGGGCACAGCCTATGCTGTGACAAAGTGGCTCAGTCTAAAACACTGGATGCTAAATTGGAGATGGAGATAAAGATGCTGAAAATTTCTTTAGGATAAACAGGTTAGACAGGATTGAAAATTTGCTTTGTGGTTAGGTGCAGATGAGAGATAGTGGATTCGTCAGGCAGAGGCTGTTGAAGATGGAGGTGCCAGGGAAAAGGAAAAGAGGAAGACCAGTTTGTGGATGTAGTTAAGAAGGACACGAAGGTGGTGGGTGTTTGAGTTGAGGTGAGACTGTCTGAGCTTCCTCAGAAAGTAGATTCTCTGATGGGCTTTCCTCAGTTGGACAGATGTGTGGCTGGTCCAGGCCAGGTCGGCTGATATGTGGACTCCCAGGAACTTGAGGCTCTTCTCTCTCTCCACCTCCTCTCCCCTGATGGAGAGGGTGGGGAGCACAGACTTGGATTTCCTGTAGTCCACTATCAGTACTTTTGTCTTAGCTGTGTTAGGGTTCAGGTTGTTGTCTTGATGAATCAGCTCATCAAGTGCTTGACCTCCTCCCTGTAGGCTAACTCATCATTGTCTTTAATCAGCCTTACAATGGTGGTGTCGTCGGCAAACTTGATGGTGGTGTTTGTGGGGTGAATAGCAGAACAGTCGTGTGTGAAAAGGGAGTAGAGGAGGGGGCTGAGTACGCACCCCAGTGGGGTACCAGTGTTGATTGTGATAGTGGAGGAGGCGCGGCCTCCCTTTTTAACACGCTGAGGTCTGTTACCGAGGAAGTCCCAAATCCAAGTACACAGTGAACTGCCTAAGCCCAAGTTGCAACTGGGTTACAAGCTGAGTTGAAGTCCACGAACAGCATCGTCACATAGGTGTTGCTCTGGTCAAGGTAGGTAAGGGCTGTCTGGAGCGCCTAAGTGACAGCATCCTCTGTCGACCTGTTTGTTCGGTAGGAAAACTGATGTTGGTCGAGGTTAGCGGGGAGAGCAAACTTGATTGAGGGGAGGATGAGTCTCTCAAAGCATTTCGCAATAATGGGCGTGAGAGCCATTGGGCGGTAGTCGTTCAGACAGCTCACTGTATTCTTCTTGGGTATTGGGACAATGGTGGTAGCTTTGAAGCAGGAGGGGACCACAGACTGCTGGAGTGAGAGGTTTTTAGATGTTTATGAAAACCTCTGCCAGCTGGTCCGCACAATCCCTGAGTACCCGTCCCAGTATTCCGTCTGGGCCAGGTGCCTTCCTTGCTTTGACCTTGCGCAGCGCTGCTCTGACCTACTGTGGCTTGAGCTGCAGCAGGTCATCGACCGGGGATGGAGCAGGAGTGGTGTCTGCTCTGCTATGCTTGTCGAAGCGAACAAAGAACTCGCTTTGAACTGACAGTGTTCCTCTATGCGCAGTTGATATCTGTCCTTGGCCATCTTGATGCCCCTGCGCAGATTATTTCGTGCTACCGTGTAGCCCCCCCTGAGCTGCCATCTTACTGTAGTGATCCTGAGAGCTAAGTTGTCGGGGCCCCTGTAGGGGCCCTTGGTGGGGTCACCCAAGGGAAAAAGGTCTCAGGTGACGGGTCAGACTTAGAGCAGCTATGAACCCCAATGACGAAGAAAAAACAGAGGAAGTTCACGTCGCCCAGACCAGCATCACCAGGGCCCCATCGTGGAGCCAGGCCCGGGGTTGGGTCTCGACAGCGAGCGCCTGGTGGCCGAGTCTCTGCCAAAGGGGCTTGGCCGGGCACAGCCCAAAAACACAAAAGCCCGCCCTCCCAAAGGTTCACCACCCTCAGGACGGGCCATATGGGGTCAGTGCATTGTGGGCTGGGTAGCGGTCAATGTGGGGAGCTTCGGCGACCTTATCCCAGGACTAATCAGATGGCTTTTGTGCGTTCTCTCCTCGCAAAAGAAACACTACCCCTTATGTCATTCTGTATCGATCAGGGTTTGACCCTCACAATCTGCTGGCAGGGGTGGAGGCCGGACAGGCCAGGCAGGCCCAAACGCATTGTGAGGGTCTGCTGGGAACATCTGGCAGAGCCCTCCGTCAAAGAGATCTTCATCTCCGATCTCCAGGAGAACTTCAACCAGATGCTGAAGGCTGCAAGGCCGTGGGTGGCGGTCACAGCGGCAATCCCTGAATCCGGTGGTGAACACCGGAAGTAAGGGATGGCGTCAAGCTGAAGAAGGAGTCCTACCAGGCTCACCTGGCCTGTGGGTCTCCTGAGTCAACTGACAGGTGCCAGCAGGCCAAGAGTGCTGGACGAAATCCGCCGTGAGTACCCCAAGTCTCTGGATGTTGCAGGGCTGTCATGGCTGACACGCCTGTGCAACATCGTATGGCAGTCAGGGACAGTGCCCCTGGACTGGCAGATCGGGGTGGTGGTGGTTTAACAAGGGGGACAGGAAGGTGTTTTCCAATTACAGAGGGGTCACTCTCCACAGCCTCCCCGGGAAAGTCTATTCCAGCGTACTAAGAGGAGAATCCAGCCGATAGTAAAACCTCACAAGGCAGAGAGGAAAGGCCAGGGATTAAAGCAAAAAAAATGTTGATGAAAAAAATAGTTTTGACAGTAATCAATCAATCAATCAATCAATCAATCAATCAATCAATCAATCAATCAATCAATCAATCAATCAATCAGGGATGCTGTCAAGCTGAAGAAGGAGTCCTACCAGGCTCACCTGGCCTGTGGGCCTCCTGAGGCAGCTGACAGGTGCTGGCAGGCCAAGTGCATGGCAGCCCGCACTGTCGCGGAGTACGGAGCCCTGTGGGACTCCATGTCTAACCCTGGTGTGCTCAGAGGACATGTACATGTACATTAACATGTACAAACTGAAGTCTATCTGATAGATATGACTTAAACCAGCTTCAGACGGTTCCTTTGATGTCAATCAGATCTTCTAGCCTATGTAGAAGGATCTGATGGTCAACGGTGTCAAATGCGGCACTGAGATCTAGTAGAACAAGCACAGAAGTGAGACCTTTATCAGAAGCGGTTAGGAGGTCATTTTGTTACCTTCACCAGTGCCATCTCGGTGCTGTGATGTATTCTGAAAACTGACTGAAACTGCTCAAATAAACTGTTTCTCTGCAGATAATCGCATAACTGTTTAGCAACAACTTTCTCCAGGATCTTGGAGAGAAAAGGAAGGTTAGAGATAGGTCTGTAGTTAGCTAAGACTCCTGGATCATGGACTTTCTAAGAAGAGGTTTGATTACAGCAACTTTGAAAGACTCTGGTACTTAGCCAGCTAATAGAGGCATGTTGATCATATTAAGCACAGATGCTCCTAATACGGGAGGGACGTCTTTGAGCAGGCCAGTTGGAATAGTGTGAGAAATATTTGCTTTGTGCCTATTAAAACATGTATTCTCTGCTTTCTCATTTAGAATAGAATGTGCACACAACACACTTCTGGTTTTCCACCCAAGAGATAGCCAGCACTCCCCCATGGTGTCTTGTTACTCACCACACCACAACTTAGCTCTCCCAACCAATCAAGAATAGATGTGCCTTATAAGGATATGAAATACTGTATGTTATCTACTCTTTGTTTTTAATAAAAGGAAGCCGAAACCAGAAGGCGGGCGGAGTCGCTTCTTCTGAGCCTGCGGAGCAACGCTCGCTCCGTGGTCTCTACGCTGCGCCCCCCTTCTGCAGAAGCGACCAAAAAACCACTCCACTGGTCTCAGGCTGGTTTATTTGTTACAAATAAGTTGTTTAAACCCAACAATGGCGTCTAACATACAGGTTGTTGATCCAGCTGAGGAGATTATCTTGGCAATGCAGGCAGGGTGATAGGGAGAACCAATCTAGGGATGGACGAGGTTGTAGGAACCCTTGGCCCTGGGCCAGATCCTGCGCAACTGCGTCTGCGTGGCTCAGAGCACTAATTTTGTTTTTTATTGTTAGAATTTTGTCGTTGAAGAAGGTCATAATTAGAGATGTCCGATAATATCGGCCCACCGATATTATCGGCCCGATATTAGCATAAAAATGTAATATCGGAATCAGATTTTTTTTCCTTTAAAACTGATAAAATACAAACGGGTAGAAATAAAATAATGCTTGCGTTACACCGAAATAGTGCCTATGCCCTCCTGAAGTGTTTACCGGTGCACATATCGGTATCGGCTATCGGCAAAAAAGCCAATATCGGACATCCCTAGTCATAATGTCATTACTGTTAAGATCAACAAAAATACATGGATCGGTAGATTCAT
>OMPJ01045043.1:0-15953 GCA_900312935.1 Carapus acus
CACCCTTGTAGAGACCGAGGGCTACTTCATGTGCACTGAGTAGTACGAAGGGCCAACAGGACCTGTTTGATACACACTTCCTGAATAAGAAAACTGCACAAATCATTTTCTACCACTACTACTACTACTACTACTACTACTACTACTACTACTACTACTACTATTAATAATAATAATAATAATAATAATAATAATAATAATAATAAAAGCAGCAGCAGCAGTACTCGTAGTAATATTCTGTGAGGAGACCTCTCCCATGTCAGTGGTAATTACTCCCCACAATTCTAGAACATGCCCCACATTTTAGAACATGCCTTGCGGGTGCCTTAATTGGTCCTTGTGGGCGACCATGTGCCCATGTACATGGCGCTGGTGACCCCTGCTTTAGATCTTTCATTGCTCCACCATCTTAAGTGTGAGTTAGCTGTGCCCGCTGCTCAAGCTCGTCCTCCAGTCCCTGAAAAGCAGTACGCAAAGGAAAAATGATATTGTCCCTTTTGCACGGTGACAGCTGGTGTTTCATATCCCATCCGCACAAACAGATTAGACCGTCTTTGCATCTAAGCAAACACATGCACTGGAAGTTTTTCCAATATTTCATTCAAGGTCTCATGGAAGCTTGGAGTACAACAGTGTACACTGAATTTGTCAGCTCTCGAATGCCAATTTCTCACAAAGTTCTCTCACAATGTCCTCTTAACGGCAATGCGAAGGAGCCATCATTTCCCTATCTGGAGTGGATTAGTGGCAAGAGGGTCCTCTCTCTGAAACACTGCTTTGGACCATGTAGAGTGAAAATTGATAGTTTCATCTTTGAATAACTTCTACACCGTTCAATGACAATACATGCATATAAATGCTGCAATATCTAACCCCAAAAACCTGTGCATTGTGTAAGTTCTTTATACAAAGCGCAATTCTGAGATTCCTCACCTTCTCACCAGAATGTTTTTATTTTTTCCTTATTTGGTTATCAAACTGCATGTTAGATTTGACTGTGATAGCCAGCCGTTTGGCATGTATTTCTTCCACATTCTGTCAATGCAACATCGAGGGCTTTAAACTGTATGTGCAGAGGGAGGCAGTGGAGGCACTACCTCATCAACACAGATGCACTAGCCTTCAACCATTAGCATAACAATAGCACAGGAGGCCCCTTGAGCTGAAATGAAAAAATGAAATTTCTCTTTTTCTATACTCCCTGCTCCCTTTAGGGTTTGCCACAGAAGATGATCATTCTCGACCTCCTATCATTCAAATCATCAACTGAAGTACCAACAACACAATTTTTTTGACTTCTATACATCCATAAAGCTTCTCTGTGGTCTTCAACATCCTCTGTCCAATATATCCGCAATCTCTCCTCTGCACATGTCCAAACCATCGTAAGCCTCCACTCAGAAAACTACTCCACCTTAGCTGAACCTCCTCCTGTGCGCTCATTTCTAATCTTATTCATCCTGGTTCCTCCCATGGGAAACCTCAGCATCTTTTCATTTGTCACCCAGACAGAGCCACTGCCTCTGAAGCAATCATTAAGGCGAGTCTGACTACTGTCTTAGAAACCCTCAGTTTCAGTTTGGCTGCTATTCTTGTCAAAGCACCCCAAAATAAGAGGAGATATAATACCTGTGTGACTTCACCATAACTCCACATGATATTCTTCACTAATCTCAGTCCATGCAGTGCATTAGATCAACTGGTGCAGTGAGTGCTGCCTCCACCTGTACACAACTAAAACGAAGGAGATGGTGGTCGATTGCCACAGAAGGGGGTCTCCTCTGCTACCGCTTTCCACACTGGGGGGAAAACATTGATGTGGTGCTTTGGCTACAAATATCTCTGGGTAAACTTGGATAATAAGTCGGACTGGTCCTCGAACATTGATGCCGTCTACAGGAGGGTGCAGAGGTTCCTGTTCTTTCAGCTCTCACTGAGATCTTTCGACGTGTGTGTAGGGGTGACGGGTGTCTAGTTGGCGGTCGATGAAGTAATACCTATCTTCCTACCTCCCAAGTGGGTGCAATATGGCAGTTAATGTTTGTGTACATGTACAATGTGTGTCATGTGCATGTGAGTGTGTAACTTAGAGTGTATTTTGGTATGTCAATGGCACCAGTTGATCCAGGGTTGAAAAGGCTTCCAAAGCCTCCTCACACAGTGCAACATGGATTCAAAAATATGTGAAAGACAATCAAGTTTGATGAATTCGAACTTCTGGTACATGACTTACACAGACTTCATTGAGCAACTGGTGCGATCTGCAGTAGGTCGAGCATGATATATGGAATCATGTCTCTATCATATGCTACATCAGTTGCTGTGTACTTGTTGCGATGGCGTTGCGTTGATCCACACGTGTCCTGCTTCGTGTTTTCCTCTGATTGTTTAGTGGACTATTGTGAGACATCCGTTAAAATCAGACACTGTCATATATTTGGTCAAGGCTTCCTTTTTGACATACCTCCACAATGACAACCGTCTGTTACCCCTTGTCTACCTTTTTGGAAGAACAATGGGGGATTTTTGTCATTGTCAGTGATCTTTTGTTGAGAAAAGCTCAAAATCGCCTAGTGTGAACCAGGCTTAGAATAATGTTGAACATCTGTAAGTCTCGTAAAACTTTCTTCTGCACTCCGTTTGTGACTGAATTGAGTACAAATAAAACTTCACTCCGACCCCATCTCCCTCCCAGTGTGTTATGAATGACCTCTGACCTCTTTGGGTGGCAATGACACTGATGTTGTGCCAATGCTCGCGCTCACGATCCAGCTCCATGGCAGTGGTGATGAGGCCACTATCTGGCGTGATACGGAATAGACCCTCTGGATCTGACTGAGGATCAATTGAGAACCTGCAGGAGAAAGAAATGTGGTGAGGACAAAGGGAGTATTTGCTGAGGAAAAAAAGAACAGCAAGATTAGAGAAAATGTAGTTAAAGGTGAAGCTGTCAAAGGGGGAGATGTAAAGAGTAAATAAACAAAATAAGAATGGTGCAGACCCATGCTCGAGAACACGATAAAGAAGAATGTATAAACTGGCTAAGTGGAGAGATATTCCATTTATCCAAGGATATTGGAGGTACGCGTTTTCTTTTCAAATCTCGTCCTTGATTCCTTACAACTCTAAAGCACTTTCCCTGCTGTCAACAGAAGCAAACACCTATGTGTCAATTTTGTGCCCAAGTCTGGAGTACAAACTTTCTCTCATCAACCTATGAGTCTGAGACACAATGCCAAACATCGCTGAAGAGAACTTCTAAATGACAGAAATTCACATAAGTCATCTGACAAAAAAACTAATCAAATCCTTCTCTGGGCTGATGAGGAATACAGTGACAAACCTTACAATAATGTCTTTCTTTCTCTTTTTAAGGGGCTTATCACTGAAAAGCGGGATAAATTATGCAGCTGTGGCTTCTGTGAGTACAGAAATCTTTTATGATCACTATATGTCACATCATGGACAAGGAAAAGACACAGTGACTTCTACACAAGTAACAAAAGCTATAGAACCACAATTTTGACGTTTTTGCATGGGTACACTCTGGATCTGGTTGTGAAAATCCTTATTGAGAAAGATGCTGTACTTGTACAGCACTAATATATTTGTTGATCAGACAAATGAACCTACAAGAAATTCAAGTGAAATCAGACTGATTGACTGATTTGTAGAGTGTAATTTTACGTTCCAGGCCTACAACTATAATCACCCACAAAATCTTAACTTGTCTTGAACAATTTTTTCTACGTACATCTCTCACATAAATAATTCAAACAATCAAATGGTCGACACCAACAAAAAACCTTTCTGACACACCTGATGTTGTTGGTTAGACCAGTGTCAGGGTCCACAGCGCTGACACGACCCACTGTGCAGGCAGGCGGGCAGTTCTCGGACACATCCATGTGGTAGCGAGCACGAGAGAACCGAGGTGGCTCATCTGCATCGAGCACTGCTACCCGAACAGAGGCCCGGTCCTTGAAGGGGCCTCGGCGTAAGAAGCGAGGGTCCACAATGGGATTCAGGACCTCCACAGAGAACGAATATGAGCTCCGGGTCTCATAGTCGACGGGCTGCGGAAGAAAAGAGGAATATGCAGATACTGTAAAAGTTGTTGTTCATCGTTTAGCAGATACAGCACTAAAACTTTGAAACTGTGCTGTAAATTCAGACTGCTTTTGTGGGTTGATGTATTGGCTGATAAAGAAATATAAAAACTGCTTCTCGATGTTGCATCCATTCATGCATTCACACTCCTCTCATTTCTTTTTTCCTACTCCACACCTCTTTCCACCAAAGTAGAACAATATGCGTCTCCCTCAGAAGCTCTTAGCCATGCTACCTTTCCATTTAGTCCCTTGAAGACGCAATAAAGGTTACTTCTTTCCTTCCACCAATTAACTAGCTCCCTCCCTGTATCAGTCAATGTCCCTACAAGTAACGTCTCTACTCTCACCATTCTTTGACCGGTCCTTTCCTTATGCCGAGAGAGGCAGAGAAAGAAACTGATTTGACAAAGCATAAGGGGTGATGTTTGCGATGAAGCATCTTGAAATGAATCATATGTCAAAGTGGCCTACTACACAGAATCCTGCGCCGCATGACGCACACATCCCATTTGGTTGCAGAAATCATGTGTCTCTCTTGAGGCATGTGCCAAGGACATCATCTGCCACCATTCACTCAGTTTATCCTGATGACTCATAATCATGACCAAAGGGATTAAATAATCACAAATTGGAAAATGTTTCGTCAAGAACAGAATATTTTGATGAATAGAGAGATAGATAAGCGAATCAGCATGTCCTGTAAAAAGACAAACGTCCCAGATCGACCCTGACCACCATCTTCTTTTTTTCTGCTTGTCTAGTTGCATCCACCACCTCACTCATCATGGGTGACTCACTACTGCTGATACTCATTACTGCCTGGCCACTTATTGCCTAACCTGAAACAATCTCATGGCCTGATTGTTTTATTTCACTTCAGTGAACCTGTAACAATGTGACTATTACCCTCTGGTCAGTGGCACTATACCAGATTAAGCTCACCTATGGGTACTATGTCATCCTCACACTGTGTACTGTACGTAAGATGCGCACCCACACACTCACCCTCGGGATGTTGATCATTCAACGTTTTGTTGCGTTCTTGCCTCAAACACTCTGATGTGTTACCATATTTAATGTTGGGAGGTAACCTGTGGGCATCATCCTCTGTATTTTTTACACTGTTTACAACGCTCAGCAGTTTCGCTCATACTCCTGGTTGACTTGCGTGAAAGGAATGTGCTCTTTTTAAGATAATCGCTGCATGTGTTCCTTGTCCTCTTTAATTCAGACAGATTTTCCTTGACACAACGTTTGGCGTCTAAAAGGAGTGATAAGAGGGACAGCGGCCCAGACACTGGCATGCCACCTGGTCAAGGATCGTTTGCCTTGAGTACTGTTGGCCCTTCCAGAAGCAAGCGGCTTCACAAGAAGCAAAAGTGGGTGTGGCAGGACTTGATTTGTGATGCAGGGATGAACCTCCGGCAGAAGCATTGGTGGATATGCACAAGATCATTAAATACATGGCTGCAAGTCAGCGGCACCCTCTGGATCTGCCATATCAGGCACTCGGTCTCTGTTCCATGCTGCCTAAGGTTATTGGGTTGAGACCAACAGCTTTTGCTGTGGCCTCTTTTGGCAGGTGGAGTTGTAGGACCAAGAAGACAAGATCATCTTGAACATTCAACAAATGTGCGGAAGATATGTAAAATACCATTTTAAAGCAGTATCTTGTGTTATGTGCAAACCAGCCACAAGATGGTCACTTCGTGTACACGAGCTCTCATGCCAGTCCCAAGCTTGGGTAAATGGTGAGGATTGGTGAGGGTATGGAGGTGAGGTTAGAGATATTAAATGTAAGGACAATGACGGGCAAAAGGGAAAGAGCTAGCTAGTAAGATAGAGAGAGGGGAGATACATATATACTGTGTGTCCAGTACACCAGATGGAAAAGTAGCAAGGCCGGGAGCATTGGGGGAATGCAAACTGTTATACTATGGTGTACATGGACAGAGGAATAGGTAGGAGTCATCTTGAAGGTACGCCTCGTGATTGTAATCAAGGTGAGGGGAGTCAGGGACGGGCTTATGAGCTTGAAGCTAGAAATAGGGTGATATTGAATGTTGTCATCCCATGGCTCTGCTAGGTAGGAAGGAGAAGACAGAATAAGGTGGTGCCAGGGTAGACTGTAGTGAGGCAGCATCGACTGGTGATGTCTAGGGTGATTTCAGTCACTACGAAGAGGGAACCAGTGAAGAGAGAGCTGAGGTTTAAATGGTGAAAAATGAGGGAGAAGGAGTGTTGTCGGGAGTCGAGGAAAGTGTTGAGATGGGCTTTGAGAAACCATGAGGATTCCCCCAGATGACTGGGGAATTCACAAGAAGAATACAGCTGAGCTGGTGAGAGAAACTGATAGAAAGTTGTGAGGTGTTTCTTCTGGAAAGAGGAAGGAGGAAGACGAGACTTGGTAGTGGAATGTAGATGTACGAGTGAGCATTCAGAGGAAGAAGTTGGTGAAGAAAAAGTGGAGTGAACAGGAGAAGCGGAGTACTTTGAAGCTCACCAAAAGAGCTGTCATAAAAGGCAAATGAGGACGTAATATAGTGAGTTACAAGAGAGGCTGACAACAAAAAGGGGAGAAGGACTTACAGAGATAAAGCGGGAAAAGATGTACAGTGGGTAAAAGGGATGGAAAGGTGCTAGTGAGTGAACAGAGTGTACTGGAGGGAATACATTGAGGACTAAATGAATTGAGAATGAGAGGAAGAGGAGAGGAGTGACCAGTGCTCTCCGAATGAATTCTTCTCCTATTTGTGCCTAGTTCCACGGAATGAAATTTAGCAGCAATGCATTAGTTATTTCAAGGGCATTTCGAACATAGGAGCTTGTTTTACTTACCAGAAACTTTGAAAAGCCGTGGAGCATTTCCATCAAGAGCACCTTTTTAGAAAACTCAACCCCTGTGCACTGCCTCTCTTTCAGCCTCTCTCTCTTTTTACATTGACATCCAAAAAATACTTTCCTTGTTTGTTGTGACATATTAATATTCGTACCAGTCTCTCACACTGCGTCACGTCCCTCACCTTGTTGAGCGTGATGACGGCCTCTTGGTTCACGCCAGTGATATTGAACGTGTCCCCTGCCTCCCCTTCCAAGATGGTGTACTCCAACTTCCCGTTTTCATCAAGGTCAGCATCAGTTGCTGAGATACGCCCTATCTCTGCTCCAGATATAGCCAGCTCCGACACTGAGAATGACCACATACCTAAAGGAGACATAGATATAATTCATTTGTTCAACATTTAATTACTTTTCCACCAAATTATCAACAGTAGCATCATTTACAGAACAATGTGATACATTGAGATAAGCCACCATTCACTTAACAGAAATGCAGTGGAAAGGTAACAAAGAAGTCTTGCATTGTGGATTCACCCTAAGCGGCTTCACTCAACAATTCAGGTAATGAACTAAAATCACACAAGCCTTGATGAAAAACATCATATAAGATTAATGGAAAATGTGAAAAATTAAACATTTGCTTCATTTCATTGTGCAGCTCTGTTGCTGCCAGCAGCGCCAGAATGAAAGCTCGTTAAACCTGTCTGATTGAATTATCAAGCACAAGGCTAACCAACCCTTTTGAGGTGAGGTCTACTTCATGGGCAACAAATAATATGAAGGCCAAAACTATCTATTCAGTATTCAGTATCATACTAACGAAAGTAATAAAAATAATAATAGTAGTAGTAGTAGTGGCAGTAGTAATGCTATGTGAAAGGACTGCGCAATGGTAATTATTCCCTTCTTTTGAGACCATCCCCCGCATCTTAAAGCATGCCTCACAGGCTCCTTAAGTGGTCCTTGTGGGCGCGCATGTGCCCGGCGAGCACAGCATAGGTGACCCCTGGTCTAGCACAAGGGTGAGCAAAGTACAGCCCCCAAGCCAGCCGCATACTATTGACCCTGGCCCAGCAAGTGGCTATGATATCGCCTCAACCCCTGCATACAGTTTCTCACTCCACCATGACTCTCCAGTAGATGACACAGTCCGATCTGACCCTTGAACCTCATTGGAAGTTTCTATTACATCCAAAACCCTGTCTTCTTCCGAAACAGTGTTTCCAGACATTATTCCAGTTTTTTGTACAAAAAAAGAACACTAGCATTAAGTGTTACTACAGTTCTCACAGCTCAAGCCCAATTAACACATAATTCCCGTGGTGGGAACGTTAAAAAGCACATTTGTTCACACTCCACTCAGCACCTCTGGGTACAGAGATAAAATATCCATGGACAGAGGGGGCAAAGCTGTAAAGGGTGTGAGGGAAGAGAAAGACAACAAATGAAAGAGGAATTTTTGATTGCATTTGTCAATCCCACTTGACTGTACTTCTCTGGAGAACATCAGAGGGACACAAGGTCAAAGAAAGTAACCAACTGTGAACTCCACATCCTTTGTCTTATGGAGCCTCTCAGAGGAAGATGGATATGAAATTTACAGTTTGCTCTGTTTGATTGCTTTATGTTGTGCTGTTACTGCACTTACAGTACAGCACAGGGATAAGAGTCTGAAATCTTTATTTGTCCCTGAAGTACAATTTAAGTGATTCCTGTTGTGTAAAATGGGTAGTTTGCTGAAATCCATCAATGACTTTGATTATTGCAGAGAAAAGCAACAATGAGCATGGACTGCTGAGAATGTTGGGGAATTTTCTTGTGCGGTACAAGTGCATACCATAGCAAATAATGATACAAAGGAGAAAGAATTTAGTATAACAGAATTCTGGTACAATTATGGGCTGTCTCACCCATTTCCTGTTTTCTATAGTTGATACTCAGGAGAACATGCAAAAAAAAGATCCAAAGAGAACAGGGAACCTTCTTGATGTGATGCTGCCCTTCATAGCTTTTCTCGCATACTGTTTACTGTGCACAATGTTATGAAACCAATAACAGCAAGTAGTCAGGGTTACCAACCCCACACACCCACAACACGGACTGTTCTCAGTCCTCCACTCAGGCCGGAGATACAGGATTGTCAGATGCAGTTCCACAAGATTTAAGAACTCTCTTTCTCATAGCCATCAGACTTTTAAACAGCTGAGAACCCCCGTCTTGGGGAACAATAAAAGTGCCTCTCAATCATATGCCCTGAACTTTTTCTTTTATACTTATTTGCCCGCTTTGCATATTTCTTCTTCTGCATGAATATATTTTCCTCAGTTTGACAGAATTTATGTATTTATCTATATGTGTTGCTTTCCTTACGTGTGGCAGTTGGAGCAGGGCTGCAAGGTAGGAATTCCATTGTGCAGGGAAACTTGTTTCCATGTTGTACATGTGACAATAAAGCTTTGAATCTTAAATCTTTACACTTAGAGTGGATTATTCAGAAGAACATTTCATTTAGTATTTTCAAAATCCACCTAAGGCTGTTCCTGCAACTCTTCAGTGCATTTATGGATATGGGTTTAGTCAAACAATCCCAGTGGAAAAGATAAAATAATACAGGTTACACTGTTTACAGTTGACGCTACCATTGGATTTTAGCACAGAAAGTGGATTGTTTGGGGGCTGCAGAGGCTTGTTCATACTCGTCACCTTAAAACCAAGTGACAGAGGTAATAAACTTGATCTTGACCTCATGGCTATACCTTGAATTACAAGATCCTCTCAAAACTGCTGTTTACCCACTTCTTATTCTGATTTTAGATCACATTAGACTCCAAAGACGCTCCACACCAACAGGGCACTACCAAGCCATGTATAGTGTCTGGTATCCGTCAAATAATTTTCTGCTCTGGAGAATATCAATGCTCCTGCAAGAGTGCTCCATAGGTAAGATGCCAATGTCACCGCTAAATGCCAGTTTATGTGGCATGACTACCACACTTGCCATCTGGGGCTGACATATTTCCAGAGGGCTGCAAGGGAGACAACTCAGACATAAAAAGGGATGTTGCTAATGAGACAGATACACAAGTCTGATACCATGGTGTCTAATGACCTGCGCCATTGTGCAATGGGGAACCTACAAAGAGAGGGGATTCACTGTAATGGGCAAACCAGGCACAGCGTAGCGAGTACCAGCGCTCTGCTCACACACAGGTACAAATGGCAGCATCTGTGATGGAATGGTGAGGCAAAGAAAACGAGGTTGACGTGTCAAGGGGATGTACGGTCCAAAGTGGAGTGACAGGCAGATAAATTCAACCTCATTCTGCACGACAACAATGAGAAAAGAACCCCAGCGCCAGATAAGATCTCACATCTGACAGAAATGGAGTAGCTGTCCTCTGCCTTTGTGAAGCCCTGAGAATGGACTGAGAGGATGGAAATGCTGCCTCAGCGCCTCACCGATGTTCTGTTGCTGCCCCCCCCACAGAGCTGATCGTACCTGTTCCAGTCCGAGACGACAGAGAGGAACCCTTCATCCCACCATCCACACTCCTCCTGTCCTCCATGGCAGCACAGCCTCCGACATTGTCACTTATCATGTTTTCCTTGAATATTGGGGATTTGTTGTACGTCATAAAGTGCAGAGGTAAGAGACCTCAAGTTGAAATCAGTGGCTGCTTGAGACACCATGTCCTTCAGAAAGATACTGAATCCACAAGCTGTCTTGCCTGTGGGGACAGGAACAGCCAACAATATCGATATTTTTTCAAAGTGGCTCATCACGTATGAGGAGCAGTAAGTGTGTATTTCTGTGTGTTTCTGCATGTCCGCTTTGGTCCATTGGACTGTGACAGGTTGTCCTGGTGCTGATGCTGGTCACGCACATGCCTTGGCGTGTGAACCATTGTAGACACTGTACATCTTCCTCCCACCTTCTCCTTTGTGTCAAAACCCCCTCAGCGGGTTTGGAGCTATTCTATGGAAATGCTCCTTGAGGAAGAGAATTTTGCTGTCCGCTCACAAGACTTTGCAAAGGACAAAAGGAATAACAAACAATTCAAATTCATTGTCAAAATGACTCTAAATGAAGGAAGTGGGGCTCAGTGAGTGGACAGAAGGGGGACTGAGACCATAACAGGCAAAGGAATAAACACATAATGACAGAAAGTGTATGACAAATGTCAGTAGAGGACAGTGGTGTGATGGAGGAGTGAATTCTGTTTTCCTGTATTGATGCCAAAGGCACCAAACATTGGGTGAAACGTTCATAAGGGAAAAAAAGGAAAAATAAATAAGGATATGGGTAGACATAATAAGAATCACATTGACATTATCCGTCTCCATTTTAATTAGCAATTTCTTCCATTTCATTCTTCATTTTCTCCACTTGATGGGACTTAATTAAGGGAGAATAATTATCAGCAATTATTGCCTATTATCTCATTGTTGTGTTATCACAAGCATCGTTATTATTCTTGCAAATGAGACAAGTTGATACGTTCAAGCGAATAAGACATCTTTCTCCAGAATATGCGGGGACAAACCCACCAGACTGCCTTAATTAACTCCAGGTGTATCTCCTGCATGGAGGACGAGGGACTGTTGGCATGGCGATAAAATCATGGCTGCACAAATTGAACCATTAATGTTTACTGTTGTTGTGGCCGGTGAGCAGATGGGAAAAAAAACGCTTTAAGAGGACATGGAGACATGAGGGTTCAGATTATATGGAGAGGAGAGGAGAGCGGAGGCAGAGAGAAGAGAAGAGAAGAGAAGAGAAGAGAAGAGAAGAGAAGAGAAGAGAAGAGGGATGCATGCCACACAACTACAATCAAACCAAATTGAACACTTCGATTAATTATTTTAGAAAAGACGCTTTTAAGAGCAGATCACCTGTTTCCATTGTAGCCTTGTTGTTTTAGGAAATGTACAATTACAGTTTTTAAGATGATGAGATACACAGAGAGAAAGCTTTTTTCATTCAGATTAGAGAATATAGTTATAGTAATAATATAGTAATAATATAAGTCTAATAGAGAATATAGTCGTTTGTTGCACTACTCCCCTAAAAAAAAAAACAGCTGAAATTGGGGCAGATTTTCATTATACTTGAAAAAAATCCACAAAATCACAATTGTGTAAATCCATTCATTTTGGGACCATCATTTTGGATTCATTCAGGAAATTCTAGTTAAGAAGGTTTTCCACAAGAGATTACTTTTACAAACACTCCTCTCCCACGCTCCCGTTTATCATTCATTATGCAAAGTAGGATGCTCTGTATTCATGTGCTGTAGTCAAATGAGCGTGGGGAGAATTGCATCTATAAATGCTCAAGTTACATTGTGGTGAATTTCCACAGGGACATTCCTCACTGACACAATGTTCACTAAATTCCACTATCGACTTTTCCTCAAAGTCGGTCACAAGGGTGCTGAAGAGGAGGGTTGATGGTCAAATAACAGATTCGGAGAGAACAATATTGTTTCCATGCTAAGTATTCTGCTATGTGGTAAAACTGCCTGCTGGTCACTGTCCAAGAGAGACGTTTCAAACATGTCCACCTGTGTGGACATACTGTAGAGATGATATCACTCATGCGGCCTTGTTGGTCTCGTGATTCGTCTCAGCCTGGGGAACGAGCTGTCAAGGCTTCTCTGCGAGGGCTGCAGCCCGATCCACACAGCCTCAACTTCGAGATGAGACAAGTGTTAGACAAGCCGTCCACACTGTCCCCTCTCTTAACCAGATCTTTTTCTTGTTTCTGGTCTTTGACTCAGCTCACATTTGGACTTACCTGAACCTTACCAGAGGCTTCATGTAGGATAACTGAAGACCTGGAGCAGTCATCCAGCATCAAAGAGTGGATAAAGAAATACTGATTAGCAGCATTGTGAGCCACAGACAGGCCAGCATTGACGGGGCCGACTCACATGAGCAAAACTTTATGCACAACACACCAAAATCACAGTCACTCCAGACTTTCACAAAGGTGCCCCAGCAGGATGCAGAGATGAGGGAGCAGGGGGAGGATTTGTTGGCAGGTTACAGCAGGTTAAAGCCACACTGGAACACATCTAACTAGCATCCAGCTGTCTTACCGCTCTGTGTTCTGTCACCTTAATATGATAAAGACATCTTTTTGTACTTAAGACCTTCATGACACCACAGTTATTTCAACAGGGATCAGATACATGGCCACAGTGGCTTTCAGGGTATTTCAGGCATGCTCATCTGTGATCTCTCAAGAGGACACAAGGTCAGGGATGAACGACTGAGATAATCTAGGCATGTGCGAAGAAGAAGTCATAAATGCTTAAGATAAAGGATGTAGAAGATGGAGCTGCTAGGGAGAAGAAAAGAAAGGCAGCAGGAAAAGGTGATGGGTGAAGGTCCATTTTACTGTATCTGCACGAGGAGGCACACGGCCTGGTCACATGGGGGACGATAAACCATCACACAACACTCGGCTCTTTGCAAAGGGGCCTTGTGAGGTGTGATGAATTCACCTAATTCGCGCTGATTTCCATCTTTCAGTGTCTTTACTTCATAATGACAGCAAAAGGTGTGAAAATTGAAATTCCGGGCAGTCAAAGACTCTCCTAGGCTTCCACAGATTGCTTGCTTGACCTGTGCCAGGAGCAGCTGGCACAGGCCAATTGACGACCACAGGTTTCAGGCAATTACTGCACAACAAGACTCTCCCAGCAGGATCTTTGGTGGTACAGAATGACGACGGAATCCTGGTCCATTCCTCACAGGACCTGTACGTAGGCCTGTTAGGGCACTGGCCGCACATCGATTGGCTCAGTGCGTGACTAACTTCCATGCCAACTTTGGTACTTGCGGTGTGATGGGTTACAGTCACGCAGGCACGCAGAATTCTTACTCTATTGGAGGATTCCCAGATGCGTAATGAGTACTATTTGGATGTTTTAGACGGGCCAGCAGAGTATTTGCAGTGTCTCACTCTTGTCCATCTGTTTCAGTATAAATAATATCATGTTTGCAAGTGAAGAAGTGATTCAAATGAAATGACATATCAGTAATATGATGTCTGATTCACATATCTACAAACCATATCAAGGCCTCCTCTAAATGAGGGAAGTATAGGGATAGGGAAATACTATCAGGTACGAGGAAACAGCCCAAATAAAGCCGAAATACAAAACTAGATGAGAACAGTTTCAATCTGTGGGTCCTAGACCATGCATACCTCCCCCTCTGATGGCCATTAGTAGGTATAAATGTGTTCATGTTTTCTTTTTTTTTTTTGAGTAAGAAGGTGTCAGGTTTTCTTCAACGATGAATTACTCAAGACGTGTCGAATGAAACCTTTCAAGGGAACCTTGACTACTTGGAAAATTCGGCCTTGTCTGACATTTACTGCATATGTAAAAATGTGATCAAAATCCTAAAGACTCATTAGGCTGCCAAACCATTGATTTTTTCCCCAGTCAATCTACATTTCTGTGGTCAATTGTGATTAACTGCACTTTGAATTGCATGTTTATGATCCTTTTCTGAAATGAGCAAATTTCTAGGGGCATTTATTGTGACCTCCTCATTAGTTTTAGCGCTCTTGGGTTTCAACTGTAGAGGCTGAAATAGGGACATTAAGCCTGGATGAATGACTTCAACCGAATGGATGACAGCAGGTACAGTGGAAAACCTGAGTGATAATTTGAAAACCTTGAAATACTTACCCAGCAATTACAGCATATGAGTACATTAATCATTTGGAATTCAAAAATGTACATCATTTATAAAAACTTCTGCAGTATCTTTGCGACCACATCTTTCAAAGACGAACAATTGTTCCAAGTAGTCGAGGTTCCATGTAATAATGTGCACAGCTCTCGCTAAATTTCACAGCATCACCTCGACCTTCATTCCTTCAGCAAGGTTTTCCCTGCAAATTTTGTTTGTGGTTTCTGTTTCTCTTCCTCCTCTCTGTTGAGTGTTTTATCTGTTCCTCGCTCACTCATGAATCCCTCACAAATTTGTTCCCTCTTCCTCGCTGGCCTTCCCCTCATGTACACGTCCTCTTAGCCTTCCATTTGTCCATTGCCAGGTCATTGTTTCTGATGGGCAGTGTTGGGCAGTAGCGGCGTTACAAGTAGCGACGTTACTAGTTTAACTACATTTCTCAGTAGCGTGGTCGTAACGTCGCTGTTTTCTAAATCAAATAGCTTTTAAGTAGTGAAACTATTTTACCGATCAAGTAGCGCGGTAGCGTCCGCAGAAGCTATGTTTTCTCAGGTATTTCTAAACCTCAAACGCAGCGGAGCTTTTGCTGCTTTTTTTTGTTTTTGTTTTTGCTTTATTTAAACAGACGGGAGCACAGACGGGAGCACAGACCTGCATATGTCATGTGTAGCCAACAGACGCGGTTCCGTGTCACGTCACATACCTGTCCTGCTGCTGATGGGAACGAGTGCGCAAATGAGGAGGAAAACAGAGGAGGCGGGAGAGAGTTCTGTGTCGGCGGAGTCGCCGTGGCCCTACCTTGATAAGTTTATGACTTTAACTGAATCATCAGAGAAAAAATATGTGTTCAGATGCTTACTCTGCAATCTCAAAACGAAGCTGCTCTAAACGTCCAAGGCGACAAACACAAATTTAAGGACACACATTTAGGTGATTCCCGAAGCTAACACAACAATCGCCGGCTAAGATAATAATTGCAATTCAGTCAGTAGCATCGGCCACCTAAGTGGAATTTTGTCTTTGCCTTCTCAGTAAAATTACATGCGGTTACACATGACAACATACAACAAAACACAATATATAATAAACAACCAAAGAAAGACTGCCTCTCTGATGCTAATTTTGAAAAGCTTCTGATTTGCCGTGTTAACAAGCACCTGTTGTAAATTGTTGAAAAAAAAATAAAAAAAATAAAGTAGCTTTGATGTAGTTGAGCTATTTTTTTCCTAAATTATAGCTTAGCTTACTACATTTCTATGGTGGGTAGCTTCAGTGTAGTGAAGCTTCATT
>OMPJ01045055.1:0-48903 GCA_900312935.1 Carapus acus
CAATCTGAGGCCGTGGTTATCCATGGGAAATAGGTGGTTTGCACCCTCCAGGTCGGAGACGAGACCCTGCCTAAAGTAGAGGAGTTTAAGTATTTTGGGGTGTTGTTCATAAGTGAGGGTCGAATGGAGCAGGAGATCGACGGACGGATCGGTGGAGCAGCAGCAGTGGTGTGGCTGATGTACCGGTCCGTTGTGGTGAAGAAGGAGCTGAGCTATTTACCTGTTGATCTACGCTCCTACCCTCACCTATGGTCATGAACTTTGCGTAATGACAGAAAGGACAAGCTCTCGGATGAGTTTCCTCCGCAGGATGGCGGGACGCACCCTATGAGATTGGGTGAGGAGTTCTGTCACCCAGGGAGGAGCTCAAAGTAAAGCTGCTGCTACTTCCACATACAAAGGAGCCTGATGTAATGGCTTGGGCGTCTTTTCCGGATGCCCCCGGGACGCCTTCCCAGGGATGTGTTCCGGGCATGTCCCACTGGGAGAAGACCCCGGGAAAGACCCAGGGCCATGCTGGAGGGACAATGTCTCCCAGCTGCCCTGGGAACGCCTTGGGATCCTCCCAGAGGAGCTAGAGGATGTGTCCGAGGAGAGGAAAGTCTTCATGGGCTTCCCTTCTGAGACTGCTGCCCCCACAACCCGGCCCCGGATAAGCGGAAGAAAATGGATGGATGAATGAATTCAATTAGATTACTTTGAGACAGGTATTTAATTACACTCAGGTAACTCTCTCTGTTTGGTAGATTACTATCACCTGTAGGTAGGTGTTATCCATATGATAGGAGGGAAAAAACAGACTCTATAAACAACAACCTGTCAGTTTTCAGTGGTGTGAAAGTTATGCTTGTTGTAAAATTTGACCCACCCACAAAAACAAGTGAGGTCATGCCAGCAAATTTGATGTTGTTTGGATGGAACAAGTGAGGTCTGGGGCCGCTGGAAACTTTCCAAACCTCTCTTGCCATGCTGTCTCCCTAACACCTCTACTGTTTGGACAGTTGAACGTTGATGAATGGCCTAATGGTAACAACTTAGTGTGACTGGACATATCTGGGCTCCAGAGGTGGGAAGAATGTAGTTTAACAGCAAAGCTGAGGTGCTAAAAGAGACAGTGCTGGAGTTATATCAAACAAGAGGCCTCTCGTCTCAGGGTGGGACAGACTGGAAGATGGGCCCTGAGAAAGTGAAGCGTTATTTCCACCAGGTATTGTGATTTTCATGCACCCATTTAACACACCAACACGTCTGTTCTCATGATACACACAACTAACCTAGAAATACAAGAAGTCAATGGACATAATACTTCTCGTGACCCTCTCCAAACTTGTCTTTCAACCATTTTCAACCTGTTACAACTATCTGACGGTGAAGAGGTTTGGAGGTGATCTCATACTTCAAGGTTCAAATTGGTTTAGATTCTGAGATAGAAATCTTTGGGACATCTAGGGAAAGTGGATTACTATTATGAAATCATTTTGACACAGTGAGAGACTGAGAAACAATTGCGAGACGAAGCAGCAGCCGAGCTCATCCACATTGTCCATATATAATGAATTCTTGTTTCTGTGAATCATAACAGTTTGAAAAAATGAAAAAGCCATTGAAGTTTACAGTTTGGGATTACGCTGAAGGACTGATTTAGTTCAGTGTAAAATGTTTATGGATCAACCTGTGCATGCCGTGAAAACCAGTAGCAGATGCCCTGTGGCCTGCAGAGTGAATAAGAAGGCAGACAGGAGGGTGGCACAGGACTCGCAAGGTGATGCTAAGCATTCCTTGCATTTCCCAGCTCTTCAGATCCTCTCTGGAAGAAGTCAGACATAGTTAAGACATACTTGGCCGGCCAGCAACAGAATCAGAAACAATGGAAGTCAACAGTAAACGGTTTTCAGTCTAGTCAACAAATTCTAAGAACTGTAATGCTGAACAAAGCACTGTTATTTCATTAGATACTTGATTTATTCTGCAAGGGAAATGGCCTCTTTGGATCTGCCCTATCATCATTGTTTTGTGGAGTGGATTAAGCCTGCGAGCACTTAAGAGGATCCAATGTCTTGCTCTTTAACCATTCCAAGTTCATACTTGTAATGCAGTCTGGTGTCAAGACTGCATCACCATTTTGTTTCTGGATGGCAGTATGATCCTCCGTATCACTCTGTTCCAAGTCTCTAAAACCTTATCTATGAGTGTAACTGGTTCTACCCGCACTTACAGTAGGTATGTTATCTTACTATGCTTTGTAATTGCAGAGGTTGAACCATCATTAAAGCAGAGCGTCTTATAGGGGAAGGGGAGAACAGTTCATCTTTACATCAACAATCAGGGAGGATGCCTCATCAGGAATCTTTTCATGTCATAACAGCAACTGCATTGTGCAATGAAACTGAGGTGTGCAATGAAACTAAGGTATCCCATTGTGACATATTGCTATCACTGTATTTACACCTCATCAGCAGGAGGGCCATGGCAGAAGGAATGTGGAAAAACTGGTAGGGCGAAGTAGGAGCTTTTTTTCTTTTCATTTCTGAGAGATTGCACAGTGATCAAGAGACAATGTGTATAGATTAAATAAAACATCATCTAGTCAAAATCTGGACATTTTTTTTAAAGTCCTGTGTTGATACTGTACTTGTCACTCTTGCTCTCCATTCAACTTCTGCATGAATAATAACCTAATGATCGCGGTAGAACCATGCTGGTCACAGATGATGTTTAATGTATTAAGGATATTTTGGAACATTGCAGCAATCTGTAAATTTGTAATGACAGCAGATGTTTCTCATTGATGGAGATAAATGAATACAAGACATCATACTCTGGGAAAATGTAACTAAATTGTTTGAGTGTAAGAGTGTCTGATTAAATGCATTTTAGTACACTTTTCTTAAATGGCATGTAACGGGAAACTTCAAAAGTGTTTGCTTTTGACAGAGTTTGGGTTTCACAGCAAAGTTGACTTGGCAGGTCTGGCAAACATCCTGCTAAACAAAGGTTTATCTAAAGAGAGAAATCGATTGGTGTTTTGCCAGATCCAACGAGGTAATAAAGCAGTAGTATGGCAAGATGAGTGTAGAGAGGGAATGAAAAGAGCTGTGGTAGGTGGGGGCAAAAGGCTCCTAAAAATCAATTTTGACACATTAGAACTATTAGCTTATTGAGGGCTGAAAGACAGATTGAGAGCTGGACGTTAAAGAGAGCTGTAACGGAAAAGAGGTTCTGTACTGATGAGCTCCCTTAAAAGTGATGAGACAGTGCAAATAAATATGTCTATCATTGTTCTCCTCTCAGCAGATGAAGTAGTGACAGAGGGTGTTTTATTACACCACAAAACAGCTCAGACGCAATTAGATTTTTCCAAAAACTGAAAAAATGCAAAACACCTACAAAGAATTATGACGTCAGTTTCAGTTTGTGAATTGACGGGCAATGGCTTAAAACTTTGTCTCTAAGGTCAGATTAAGGCTGATCTAACCGAATCAGATCTCACAGATTTCACGTTTCACAGATCTCAGACATATACTGTACCAATGAAGTATAAACCACAACTGAAAAAATGTTTAGGAGATATTTTTATGATTTAGTGCCCCCATACCCAATGTATATGTGACTCATCTGCCAGCTTTCTATTTACTTTGTTTTCCAGTTTGGATATCTAAACTGAGTACTGGTGCAATTTCCAAGATAATTTACAGAACCTGGCAGCCTGCTGTTAATTTTCGAAAGTACTTTTTGTGGCATGAAGAACACAATCTTTTATCGCAGAAGTGTGTGGTGATTTTTATAAATTTTAACAAAACCCAGACCACTTCCTGTGCTTTATCTTCTACGGACAACCTGCTGGGAGGAGCCATGGTGAACTTGAGGTGACGACCATATAAATGGATCTCAGTTTGCACTTTCTCCTGAAATACTTCTTCAATTGGGAGGGACATGTCACAATTTTTTCCTCCCTCACTGCTGATAATATTGCATTTAATGTAACGCATTGTCTATGGTTATAAAATACCAGTAATGAATGTGTCTATTAAAAAACATCCTTAACAGACAACAGTAAATGAGTGCTTCAATTAAGTAGATGTGGTTTTCTTTTTGTCAGCACAAACAGCCGGGAATGAAGAGCCCATTAGAGTGGATGCGAAATAACCAGCAGCAGTATTTCACCGAGCTGATCGGCCTGACAATATTCTCTCAGGCCTGTTGATTTGAATAGTGTGAATATTTATGTCCAGAGGTGTTTGCCGGTTCTAAATGTCTCTGGTCTTTAAGTAGACGGAGAGGACTGTTATTGTCTCCTGTAAGTGGCCATATTTTAGCAGAGGCTTGCCCTGCCAAAGGAAGCATTAAGGTCTCTTCATTATTTCATTATTGCCGGTATTTATTGCCGGCATGTGACATAGCTACATGCAACGGTGTAACAATCAATCTATCAATGTGGTGTGCTTGTAAGCATAGCATAGCAGCATGGCTAGTAGCAGACAGTACTGTTGCAGAATTAAGGGAAAGAATATTGTGTTTGTGTTGTTGTCATCATTACAAATATATATATTTCGGATTACATTCTAAAGGTAATGAAATTGGAATGTTACGGTGAGGACCCTGTTGATTCCCATCGGAAATTTCCACTTTCTCTTGGTTGTGCAGGAAGAGGTGCAGAAGGGCTAAATGAAGTTGAGTAGTGCATATTACTATGGCCAGGAGATATAAAATTGCTGCCTTGCGAGCCACGGCACTGAAAAAGCAAAGCTGCTTCACGGTTTATAGTGAGCAGACAACCACGTAAAAAGGGATTGTAGAGGGCCAAAGGGTGATTCAAGGATGTCAGAAGGCTGGCTGAACAGCAATGTTCCAGATTTCAAGGTTTGTCTGGAACAGTGGAATTTTTTAATTTACATGACCATCATCATCCCAGGAGATATTTACAGGAAATACTGAGGACCACATGTCACTGAGGGATCATAAATGTGCTTTGTGCTTATAATCTTTAGCTCCACGCCATCACTTTGTCTGTTTGTTGAAGGCCGATGTCTCTTAGGACCAATAGAATCACCTTCAAGTTCACTGCATTACTGTAATTCCTCCCCAAGATCTTGACACAAACCTGCTGCCCACCACTGCAGGTCAATACTTGGCTCCCTCCATTAATCGAACCAAGCACTATTATTTTATGAGACACAGCCGCTATGGGTGAGCAAGCGTACCAACTCAGCATTGAGCTCAGTCAAATGTAATTCAATGTTGATCCAGACACCCAAAAATCCAAAGTGTAGGAGCATCAAGGTTTCCTTTTTTTTTTTAAATCACCGACATTCATGCAAAAATGCTGATTTACGGGAGGTGTTAATCTGAACTCATTGATTTTTGACATTCCAATTCCATAGGTAAAATAATGATATTGTATTACTGGCATTTTTGTGAGCTGAACATTTTTATGTGTAACAACAAAAATGAAAAACAAGGGAACATGTGGAAACTGAAAAGAGTCCAGAGGCCGAGTCTGCTCGGTCACCTGAATTTTTCAAAATAAGGTTTTCCAATCATGTCAAAGACAAAATGAAATCATGTCCCCTGGGATTTCATTATTTGAACATTACCTTACTTTGCAGTTTGTGAGAGTGACATTTGTTAGAGATTGCTGGAGATTTCTTAGGAGTAAAAAAATCTCACCATTTCAGAATGTTGGTGACCCTCTGTTGTAATGCTGCCATATAATAAGTATTTCAAGATTTGACATAATGAACAGTTATACTGTTGCTGCTAGTGTGAGGTTAACAAAATAGCACTATGCTGGTGGGCGTTACAAGTTTTCGGTTAAATAATACTTTTGACCATAATAATAAATGCAATTTTAATCCAACAGAAATTTATGCTATTCTGTCTTCCATCTTGCTGATGTCATAGTTTCGGTTGTCGGCACTATTTTAGACGTTGACTATTGTGGTATTAAGCTGGACTTTAGGATATGACATTTTTACATTGATGACCTCAACTTACTAAAGTGGGACAGATGAAACATTTGACAATTCTTAACCTCATACGACTCATGTCTCGGCCCATCGACTTCGATTGTTCAGTGACTGCAATGTGTGAAACTTTTTTACCATGTGTGAAATCTCTGGCAGGCCCCCTGTTGAGCAAGCGTCTGCACGTCTGCTGTGATACAATAACAAGACACCTATGACAATTGGTGTTACATTAAATTAGTTTTGAATGTAATTTGATTTGTGTGCGAGTGTGAAAACAGTAATATACGTGGAAAGTTATGATGATGTTCTGGGGCGTGAATTTAAAGATTTAGCTATAGCCCCGCCCACTATTAACCGGTGATTGACAAATTACGGGTAGACTTGAACGCAGCACTACTTCGACGTTTTTTTTGGCATATTCCCGTAAGAGCAGTAGCCAATAGAAAAGGATGTGTACCTACAACGTCCAATAGCAATTGGGAGGCGGGACAATTATTTTGAGTGATCTTGGAAGACGTGCAAGAGGCGCATGAATTTACCTTCAAAATAAAATACAGCTTCAACGTTACAACATTAAGAGATTCGAGGCTGGGGGTGCTAAACTCTTGCTGCTTGGATACTGAAGTGAAGAAATAGAGGATTTTTCCTCGCATTTTCATTTTCCTCGCACGAATATAAATTGGATGTACCACCTACTGCTCAGGAGCACTTTAACTTGAAAAACAAACCCAAACCCTTTCGGAAGTGTATCTGCTCCAACAAACTTGATTCAAGCTACGCGAAGTGGGAGGAGTGAAATGGTTGCCATTGTAACCCGCGAGTCCAGTTTCGAGCTGTTGAAAACTTTCGTTATTTCTTTTCCCATGTTGCGACTTAGATACATTCGTGAATTAACATGTTTGTTAATTATTATTCTTACTTTAATGAGCCAGTCGTCGGCAGATGACCAGGACGGACTGGAGGACTTTCTGAAGAAGGAATATTCGCTGGTGAAGCCATACCGTGGTAAAGTGTCGTTCGTGCTACCTTAATCCTCTTTAACAGGATAAACTGGTGGATAAATGTTGCCCGGTGTCACCTTTGTCGTGGCCTGTTTTGTTGTACAAAGGGTGTGCGACCTCGGCACTTGTCAACTGTCTCGCTCTATAAAGTCAATTTGATCAAGGGTGAACGCCCCACTTTTTGAGATATCGAAGTCGTCTTTTCAGTAGCATTGTCTACTGTTTTTGTTTAGCTGATATTCATCAGACGGAATAAACCTACTTCTGAGTAAACCACACCAACAGCAAGTTTTGTCCTGGGACTGTCCTCACTTCAAAGTCCGACTGGTGTTAACTCCTGACATCTGGCTGTGTTCCAAGGGTTAAAGTTAGTCTTAATATGGAATGTTGTTGATATTATGGGCGTCTACAGAATGGCAAATTAAACAGATTGGCGTTATGATCACTACTGGCCAAGCATTTGTCTTCACAAGTGTCTTCACAGGACATGTGGCCTTGGCTTGGTCATAGAACTGAGTATGCAAATCACTACAATTTGTCAAACTACAAAGCATTAACACTTAACCACCAAGTACATGTAAGGGGCAAATAACGCGTAAATTGATTGATCCACTGTTTAAGGGAAAAACTGATAACACCTCATTTTGTCATGGTTAAACTGGACATAATGTGTTGCTTTTTTACAGGGCTGGGCTTCTCCAGTTCATCACAGTGGGATTTGATGGGCACTGCTATGGTATCACCTGAGCAAGTCAGACTAACTCCAGACCTGCAGAGCAGACAGGGAGCGGTGTGGAGTCGCATAGTAAGTGTGTTAGTTGTCTGTGCCTTGAGTAGATACAGTACTTGCTCGCCATTTGGTACAGTTATTATGTCATCACAAGATTGCAGTGTGAAGCAGTGAGTCGCGAGCTGTGCTAATGACCTCATCTCACGTTTGCCATGGATTTAGTGGTAATGCAGGCGGTAGGTTAAGTTATAGGTCAAAGGCATGGATGGGTGGATGATGAAGATGAACTCATAGAAGTTGTATTCGACTTCCCCTTTCAACATCCTGTCCAGTAAGGTTTCATCACCAAGACCAAATTGTAGAAAAGTTATTTGGTTCATTTGGCGTTACCTTATAAGGTTTTTGAGGACATATTTTTTAATTTGACATCATAATTCACACATGTTGCAAAATCACCACAGTATTGAATGCTACCAGCTGTAACTCATTGCCTCTGAATGGTACAGTTCACACTATGTGAGCAGAGAAAGTAGGAGTGGTAACCTGCTTTTCTTCATTTTCTACTCTAGCCTTTTTACTTACGGAACTGGGAGCTGAAAGTGCACTTCAAAGTTCATGGCCAAGGAAACAAGAATTTAAATGGAGATGGGATGGCTGTATGGTTGACTAAAGAACGCATGCAGAATGGTAGGTGGACACGAGGCGTATTAGAATTACGTCACAACCAGTTTCAAGGTCTTAGTGGTTTCTGCTCACCATGTTCTTGACCACAACCCTGCACTGTACTATTACAGAGCTATATTATTTTAACAACTGTGTCTGATTTATTTCATTGTTAGTCTGTACTTACCCTCACGATTCTAGTGGAAACGGTCACAGTCTTCCAAAAAAAAAAAAAAAAAAGTTATCTTATCTCAACACTGCACACAGTTTATGCACTCTTAAACGATCAATACAGTATTTTGGGAAATACACTTCACTGTTTTTGTATCTGGCAACCGATTGAAAGAGCTGAAAGGAGGTATGGTTTATGGAGGAGTCATTCTGGAATATTGAATTTGTTCCAGATGGGATGAACATACATTTGTAATTCAGCCCATACTTCAACCACACAGCACCAACAAATTTACCCATCCTTTATTAAATGGATAATGGTTTCAATTTCCTGTCACGAAGAGGAGCTGCCACTTATCCAAGAGACACATTCTGCCTTCTGCTACTACTAAGGACGCGTTTTTACATGTTTGCTGTATTTTCAGGCATTCAATCGTTTGAGTATGTTTACACCGGCCCACAGTGATTCAATCAGGTGTGCGCATGGACAAAGTGACTAATGAAGCAGTGAGGTTAATGGTTTTTGAAGAATGCCTGTAAGACTAAATTGAAATTACTTAAGGAAACCAGAATCACAATTTTATCTACACACCTCATCATTAAGAGTTAACTGTGTATAGTTAACATATATCATGACCCAATTATATGATCTCTTAATCTCTGAAATCCCTAAAAATATCTCAGAATTTCTCTCTTTAAAATAAATTGGATTAGATTGAACAAGAGACAAAATATGAATCAGTGATCACAAATTAGTGTAATCTGAATGTAGTAACATTTTTGACAAAATCATTCAGACTCGTTGTAAATAAAGTAGTCAGCCAGGTGCGGTGACATGAATGTGGAAAAAGTTGAGAGTAAGTCAGAATGCATTTTCAAGTGCTTCTCAGAGAAGGAAGTAATACTATTAGAGATATTGGCATAAAAATGTAATATCGGTATCGGATTTTTTGCTTTAAAAACCGATTAGATAAAAATCGATAAAAATAAAATAATGCTTGCGTTACACCGAAATAGTGCCTATGCGCTCCTGAAGCGTTTTCCGGCGCATATATCGGTATCGGCTGTTATCGGTATCGGTAAGTTGAGAGTTGGACAATATCGGCATATCGGATATCGGCTAAAAAGACAATATCAGACATCCCTAGTTAATTCATAAAGTTAGATGTCAGCACCACAGTGTCAGCGCCACAGTTTACTCACAAAAGGCTCTATACTGTATTAAATGCTAAAGGTAACATTTCTTCACTTTGAGGAGTTACACAGAGCTGCATGGTAAAATTCTGTATCGTCCATCTTTTACTCAACACTTTGAATTTATTTGTTATCCGTATCATATTTTCAGGACAAATGTGTATCACATGATTAACATGCATGAGTATAGAGATGGATTTGACAAGAGTGAAGTTATTCTTTTGTGAGAAGTTGAGTTTTAGTAGTGTCATGGACAAGGTAACTGTTGTTTTGATATCTGCCCTGAAAAGCATTGATTATTCATCTTGCCGTTCCTTTGCAGGTCCTGTATTTGGAAATATGAACCAGTTTACTGGGCTCGGGATATTTGTGGACACATACTCCAACGACCACACGAAACATGATGTGAGATACATTCTTGTCCCATTTCAGCACTGTATGATTATATTACGAGTATGAATACAGCAAGATTCAAGTGATTTCACTCGTAAATTGGTTGTAGTGTGACACACAAAGGCAGATCGTTTTCATCTAAATTATTAATTTGACTTGATTGCTCTCTGCCCTTGCTGACAGCAAGTGCTTAGGCTCACACTGTGAATAGATCTCTGTTCCAACCTGTCGGGTGCAACTGTAATGCATGCCGTGTGCTGTAAACATTGCTCTTCCCCTTTTCCCAGCTTCTCCCCTGATCTCATTTACAACGGTTTAATTTCAGTTGATAGTTAAAACCCGCTTGACAGCGGCACCCTTAACTTAAATGCAGTCCAAAGGGTATCAGTCATTCGGTGAACGAATGAACATTATTGCTTATTCAAAGAGTGAGCTGGATGAATTGTGTCAACACCATGACACCATGACTTTCATGTCAAAAGTAATAGAAGATCGTCATCATCTCTGATTGGCCGCCACTCCATCATTTGATTTGATGGCGTTGTCACAATTTGCTTTTGTGTCTCAGAGGATGAAGTTTCGTATGTGCGGCACAGGTACATCTCATCAGACTAAACATGCCCATTTCTATCACAGAAATCCTTTCCATATGTGTCGGTAATGCTCGGCAATGGGACTCTGTCGTACGACCATGATCGTGATGGACGGCCGACCGAGCTCGGTGGATGCACAGCGGTGGTGCGCAATCAAGTTCACGACACGTTTCTCCTCATCAGATACTCCAGGAATAGGCTGACGGTATGATCGTGCTGTATTATTTGGCTTGATTTATTGCAAAACTTAACTGTGTTATAACTTTGAATGGCGCCTGTCGCTGATGATGTCAGTAGTTATTGTGTAATGTTAAGTAAAGTAATAGTATGTAAACTGTTGCACAAATTACAAATACTCTTGCGTTTTTATGAATTTATGTGCAAAAGGTAAGCAAATACTGCTGAATAGCCACTACCACCACTACTACTACTATGACACATACTGATTCCTTATCACTCACAAAAGTGCAGTAATACCACTGAGCAAAATGACATGACCATGTCCGCCTGAACAAAACAGAAACACTATTTTCCAATTTTGCCTGTTTTGATTTTTTTATGCGACCTCCCCGTTGGTGGACCCTGACTCATTATTTGGCAAGAGGATACCATTAACTGCATAAATGTCAGTTTGTTGGTACAGAGAATGTGCTGTCCCATATTGATTGAACAAAACACACTGAGCCAGGTCCATACTTAAACTACGTAAATAGCAGTGTTAACGGGTCGCCTCAGTAAGCTTTACATTGAGTTTTCGTGTGTACTCTGCCTCACTGTATAGTGGTGACTTGTTGAAAGAAATGAATTTTTTTTTCCCCCTCAAGATCATGGTTGATGTAGATGGAAAAATGGAATGGAGAGAATGCGCTGATGTCACTGGGCTCCATCTACCTTCAGGGTATTTCTTCGGTGCATCCTCTGCCACTGGAGACCTGTCAGGTAGGAAAACGTGGATGTTACATGTTGTGTTAAACTGCGTTTAAATCAGGAATCAATCAGGAATCTTTTATTGTCATTACAGCAATTGAATTGTGTAACAAAACGAAGGTGCTGCATTCCGATGTAAATGTTTTCTATTCAAGAAGAAGAGGAAAGAAAAAAAGAGAGTTTCTATATACACAAAATAAATAATAATAAAATAATAAATAAACACACAATATGTACATTATAAATATCGGTATAATATCATAAAGATCATATGATCATATAAAGATCATATCATAAGATGATATGTATAGATAAATAAATAATTGTATAGATAAATAAATGTATTTCTGTGTTGTGACATACAGTAGTTACATTTGGGAAACTCTTTTTTTTCCAGATAACCACGACATCATTTCCATGAAGGTATACCAGTTGTCCTTGGAAGAGGACGATCCAGAAGAGGAGGAAGTGACCATTCCACGAGTGGACAACATGGACCAGTTTCACGGTAGTTATTGCAAATCTCATTTTATCCCTCCATATAACTTACTTTTTGTGTGTCCAAATAAACTTGAGCACTTAATGGGTTTGATGGACATTTGCCTCAGCGATAAAGCGTTCATTATATAAATGTCTTCTTTTTAGCCTTTTGAATGTAAACGGAGCACATTAACAGTTAAGTGACAAAGATGAGGACAATCAGACTCATGAGGAGGAGGAGGAGAGTGAGCCCATGTTCAAACATAGATCTAGATACTGAATGAGGTGCTTGCAGAATGTAGATGCTCCTATATTCTATGCATGTCACACCGATGCTGGAGGCTCTTCATTTAACCCAACAAGCCAATGAATCGGTGGGATTTGTTTTCTGTGTTGTCATACCTGAGAGAGAAATCCTGTCCTACACCTGAAGGTGTTGCAATCGCAGTTGTCCTCAAGCATGCGGTAGGAAATATAAATGCAGATTGTGGACTATCCAAAACAAACGATGCAGCAGAGGTGGCACACAGAGAGAACATCACACCCACTCCACTGACGCACACAGCTTGCAGTTGCAAATCTGTCACAAATAGTTGGTGTTGCACATTTACACACACGTTTGTTTGTAGTGAATGGATGAATGTACTGTATGTCACATTTAGATGTTTTCATACGGCGTATGAAAATCTTTTTCAAAGATTCAGGGAGCAGTTGTGACAAAAGAGGCAACAGTCATTCGAGGGAACAAGCCACAAAAATCTAAAAAAAAATTATTTGCACCATGGTGGAACAAAAGCCTCTTGTCCACATCTGCTGTTTGACATTCTACAATAAAACCATGAAAAAAGTTTATGTTGTGTACCAGTTGAGCTCACTGGACCCTTGCAGAATGTATAGGTGTGATCGGTAGCTAGTAAATATACAGGTAATTGGCAGGCCTGATTATCTTTGTGGCTGTGAATTTGCTTGAATTGCACGATATTCTCCAAGAGCTCCCCGAGTTTAGTGTACAAAACGATGTTGGGCTGTGGTGGAGCATCAGCAGAAGTAACAATGGGGCACAATACACTTATCATGGACATTTTACAGAAATGTTAACTTGATGGAAACATTATTAGTGTTGATTTTTGTGCAGTAACGAGCAATTTTGCTCCACTGTGGAGCCCCTGTCTGACTTAACAATCTTCTCTCTGTTTGGTTCACAGTTGAAATTGAGGAGGAAGAGTCGAGCGGTCTCTCTCTCTTCTTCACCCTGCTCTTCTCCATCATCGGTTTGGGTGTCCTGGGAGTGGTGGGACTGACAGTGTACGGGCGCTGGAAAGAAAACAAACGCAAACGATTTTATTGAGACAAGCCGATCCGAGGTGTTTTTTCAGAATGCGTCATTCAGACAGGTGCTGATGCGGGCTGAGACTTTATAGGAGTGATGGAAAGTAAAACACCCACCACCCTTCAAGTTACAGCCGCCTTTCTATGAAGCCTTTCACAGGAGAGAAAAAAGATCTGAATGTCCTGTGTACTCTTAACAACGATTCTTTCTGTGGACTTTTACACAATCTGTGGAATGTTACACAATCTTGTATCACATCTACGATTTTCTGAAATTCTGCCCTGCTGTGTGGTCACTATATGGAAAGTCAGTCCCTTTGCTGTGGACCACCCCAACATAACAGTGATCGATTCTTGCAGGGTTTGGTGTCCTACAAATACTAAAAATCATTACCTCTTCCTGCCACAGAGGGCCCACTGCATCTGAAGTGGCAACCTGTGGAATTGTTTGGATGTCTAGTTGTGGAGACTGACACCCTGTGGATTTTAAGCTGCACTGAGCGTTAAATGTTCCTATGTATAGATCGGATTGAAGTCTCAGTTTATGTCGTGCACCTCAGAAGTTCAAAGTGCCCCGGCAAAGACAACGTTGCGCTGAGATCCAAATCTCCCGCAGTGTTCTGTACACTTGTGAATTATGAAATTCTTTTCATTGGACGTTCCATGGTCGCATCAAAATGTGAACAATCTTATCGATGTGAATGCTGTTAACCAATGAATTGTTGCTCACTCTTCTCTGCTGGTGCCTTATCAATTGCTGAAAAAACAGGGTTTTAGTTGTTTAGTTGAACCGATCCATAGTAGTTAGCTGATGTTCACTGTCCTTGTGCTGCATAAAGATTTTTATTGTAGATGTTGAAAGATGCTGAAACTATTTGTGTGAATACCTGGAATGGCACAAAATTTATCAGAACAATCTACAACTCTTGTGTTCTGATTTGTTTTCCTGTGAGCAGTGGCTGGTAACACTATCTTTGAAAGGAGCGACTGATTTAAAGCTTATTAGCGAATTTGGTCCCTTTTTTTTGCAAGTTACTGCGATCCTGAGCAGGGCCACTGCCTTTTGTCTGCATGTGTGCGTCTGAACAAATGAGACTTTCGCAGCCTCATTTAGAGAAAAAAGTATCAGTGAGGAAATTCTGGTTGACACAATTGCACAGTGAGATTGTCAAACCACTGTTTCGTTGTTTTTAATGTGAATTTTAGCCTTTTGTAACTCAGGAATGCCACCTGGATTTGTTTTAATGGTAATCTATCATCCTCGAACACAAATGAGTGAAAGAGGCGTAGTTTTCCTCATGGATTATAATTTAGCAAAGTTTAAGTGACTTTGTTTGAGTATTAGACATGTGTCATCAAGTTTGATTCCATGTTTAAGCCAATTACTGCTCATGTTTACATTTTACTGATTAACTCAAGCCTGCTCACGAGTTAGGAGCTGTTTAGGTGTAATGAAAACTTGACTTTGCTGTTCCCGATCTAACTTTGTCTTTTTCTCTAATTATTGACATGGTTTTTCTCTGTTTTATGCCACCCTTCTGTATTTGAACACAGTGCGATCACTTCTTTAGCTGAATCAGTAATTTGGAGTCTGAAAAGTGTGTGAATCTTTTAATGCTACCTAAATTTGCCATATTGAATTAAAAATTTAACAGCGTGTTTTCTTTCCCAGCTGTCTGAAATTGTTTCCATTAAAAGTTTGCTGTTAAGCACACATGCGATTTTTTTGTTTTTTAATGCCATATGATAATTACAGAATGGGACACTTGAAAGCACTAATACTAATGGAAATTGTCATAGTAGTAGTAGTGATAGTAGTAGTAATAATAATAAGAAGAAGAAGAGGAAACGCATACACTGTATATAGAATCTTGGAAGATATAAGAAAGATATATGGTAATTGTTGAAACAATCATCACTGTCAGACGACTTGGCCTCGTGGATGTGTCGAAGGGGTTGTGCGTGATGTCTGTGTGTTGTCATATCAAACAGTCGTGTCCTGTAAACACACAGCAGCCTTGCCAGTCGTCCTTCAAATGTATTGTATAAAGCAGCCGTTTAATTTCAACTCTGCTGGACGGATTTCTTATTTCCTCGTCGTGTGATTTTGTCCCCACTGAGGGAGGATGAATCACTCCTGTGTTCTGCGTCTTAAAAGCCTGCTGGTATTTCTCAATTTCATTTGCTGGGTAGGTAGACGCACATTATATTGGTTGATAGAGAGTGAGAGAAAATCGAGATAAATCTTAAGTGTGCTACCTAATATCAGTATATATGATTGGCATGGAATGTTTTCTATTTGTGTGTGTGTGTATAAGTGGTTTGAGTAGATTCAGCCATTAAATTATATCCTTCTCAATCTGTCATCATTAATACTGACATGTCACATATGTGTCCAGGTTTACTTCCTCCTCGATGTCCGTACAAGCATAAAGGTCAAATAGTATTTAGAGAATCTGGCGAGTAATTCTTATTAGATTTTCGTTCCAAACATTACAAAAAGAGAAATGTTGGGAGTGTTTCCATCCTTGTGAATGTGTTCACATGGACTTTGTCAATCTGCATCACCACTCTGATTCTATACAATAGATATTTGTCTACAAAACAAAAAAAAGATGTTCAGCGTAAACAACTGTATTCTCAATCTAAAACCTCACTGTTTTCAAAGCAGCGTAGGGACTCACAGGATCCCACAAATGCATCAACTGATGTAAAGAATCCAACATGAAAATGCAGAATATGAGAGGAGATCCTGTGAGATACTGGACGTGAAAAGGGTCCAACAATATCACCAACGCTTACAATGATCCTCAATGAATTAAGATGATGATGATGATTCAAAAATGCTGGTAAAGACTTTGTTTTGTGTCCCGTGGTTGTGATGTAGCTGTGCGGGGCGTTCGTGGTGGCGTTCGGGGAGTTCATGATGATGAAGTCTAAGTACGCATCCCTCGTCACGTCCTTCTGGCCCATTTATCCCGCCAACACGCTGGTGGTCACGGGCACCATCGTCACCTGTGTGTGCTTCATTGGAGTGTTGGGAGGCCTGAAGGAGAACCGCTGCATGCTCATCAGTGTGAGCCTCTCTCAAACACACACACACACATACATACAGGTCGTATGACCTGCGATAAACCGTAGCTGCAGCTATGCTGGAAGACAGCCACATCTAAAACTAGCCCAGTCAAACTAGCAGATCCAGTTATACAATCTGCCAGCTAAAGTTTTAATCATGTTATTTTTATCTTATGATATTACAGCATTATTCAGTAATTTCAGACATCCCATAGCTATCAAATACTTGTGAAAGACTTCAACTTCACAAGTTTCCCGTCTCTGGCATCATTTTTGGACTGCTATCAATATCTGGCTCTTAACTATTGTTCTATATTTGCAGTTTTTCTTGCTGTTGTTCATCCTGATGCTGGTGGAGCTGGCCATGGCCTGTGTTTTCTTTGTCTACAACAGAGAGGTAAAACATGATCAGATTGGTGGGATCTCATCCCAAAGCTGTCTCTGGAGTGTTGTCTTAGTAACTTCCCAAAAGTGCAACAGTTGTGTAAGAGCAGATGTATGATAACAGTTTTTAATTGATTGTAATTGAGAGCGCACCAGATGTACTTTACTGTGATTCTTCTGTGCATCGGCAGCAGTTCATGCCCTCGTCTCACGTATTTGTCCAGATTGACACGTACTTCGAGGGAGACCTGACAAGAAGCCTGGAGATCTACAAGCACTCCAGTCCGGGCGGCAACATGACCATTAAAGATGACTTTGATGCCGTCCAATATGTCGTACGTGGTGTTTCTGTCTGCTAGTAATGAAACCATGACGTCTTGCTTCGTCGTGTATCACCGAGACGTTGTTTTCTTGTGCGCAGTTCAAGTGCTGCGGGGTACGTGGTGTGTCAGACTGGGGGGGAGATGTCCCGATCTCCTGCTGCATTGAGGATCCCTGCAACCGCCTCGTCCAACCCAACTGGACAGAGGTGATGTGTAAAATGCAGCAGTGGTCCAAAATGAGAAATCAGACCATGTGTCTCAGATGTTGGTGTTCTCTCCATGTTCTGAGTTGGGATTGTTCCTTCATTCCCTGTTTCAGGGATGTCTCACGAAGCTGAGGGACTGGTTTGCCCATAACTATCTTTGCACAGCTGCAGGCGTCGTCACAATGTTTATCATACAGGTAAAGTGTGGATTTCCCTCCATTACAACTTCAAATATCTGGCACATTATGCTAGATTGAAGATTTGTGCAAATATGTAATCATTGTCAAAGTACGACAAAACCACAACAAAAGTGTGTCACAATAGGAATGATAATAAACAATGATTGAAAATGATGGTGACGATAACAGTAATAATAATAATCTGACAGCCATTTCTTTGCCAATGCGTTTTTGTGTGGTACTAACAGATATCCGTGCTTCATGTTGTCTCTGTGTTTTTGTCTTCATGTGCAGTTTGCGTGTATGTGCGTCACCGTCCCACTGTTCTGCCACTTCAGTCGCCACAGGCTGGGCTACCAGTGAAGACACCGGAGGACGTCCAGTCCAGCGCAACTCCCAAAATGCGGCCCATTACTGGATTTTGGTTATTATTTTCTTTTTGTCAGGCATGAGACCGTCGCTTTGCTGGCACTGTGATCCTGTCAGTGGTGGACTATACGTAGTAATTTCACCATGAAGCTGCTCCGACTGACCCGCTGATCCCTGAGCTCCTCTACTCTGGAACATTTCCTGCGGCTTACCCCCCCCCTAGAAAGCTGTGGTCTTGGTTGGTCAGGTGGTTCATGCACAGAATGACTAGCTGACCTCAGAATTCAATCCGTGGGCCTTCTGGTGCCACCTTTGCAGCAGGACAGAGGTTTTGCAAAGCATTCAAATACAGCCACAGTCTTTGTTTTCAGGGTGGAGGAGTGCTAGAACACTTTGAACAGGGGTGGGCAAACTACGGCCCGTGGGCCGCACTAGGCCCGATGTTCTTTTTGATCCGGCCCACCAAATACTGGTACAGTATTCACAATTTTGAACGCATTCAAAACAAACGGCAAAAACAACAACAATAAAAATAACACCAGAGATAAGTGAAAAACAAAAAAAATGGGCCTATTAAAAGGTACATAATCCAACACCCTAATGCTTTTTGTCAGTTTCTCTTTGATACTGTATGTCTGCATCTTTTACTGATGCGATCCATCTGTCACAATTTAAAAGGCAATGTGGCCCCTGAGCTGAGATGTTTGCCTACCCTTGAACTGGAACCTCATCAAACCCATTTCGAAGCCAAATTAGTCAGATGTGGAGCACTTAGCGAACACATCCTTGGTTAAATTGAGGGAAGGGACTTGAAACTCAAATGTTGCAATTCCGCCTTCGCCATTACTCTCACGCTGGGCGATAAATGACGCTATTCTGATGAGATCATCAGTGCTCAGGGTGCGACGGTTTGTTCAGCAGCTCGTGTGCGTCCGCTTTCCCCATCCTGAGCTCTCCTCACTCTCTAGCTTGTAGGAGTTGTTATTAGGAGTTGTTAATGGGAGCAATTGTGGTCTGTTCAGCCTTGGTGGAGGTGTGACCTTGCACAAGAATGTTCGTGCCTTGATATAATGATAACGCTTGAGGTTTTTGCAACGTGTATCTGCATCCAGCTTGTATATGTTTCGTCAGTAATGGTTAGCGAGTTTTGATTTGACTCTGACTCGTTGCACGAGCGTGGTTGCCATTGTCAACCCTAACCACAGGGTTACTCAAATGCATACCCCTGCAAAAAAATATCATTTTCCCACCCTTGTTTGTGGTCAGTGGTTTTCAACTTCAAACACAATTAAGTGATTAGAGTCCACTTGGACTGGTTAGGTTGCCACTGGTTAGGTAAATAGAGCACCCTCTGTAAAATGTTTTTCACCACATGTCTGTGTGTGGGTTTGTGTATGTAAAAACTGGCATTTGAGTTCTGTCGTTGGAGACTAAATGAATAAATAGTGCAACACGATTCTGCCTTCAACCCCTGTCACCCTCACACCAGAGCAGCTCACCAACACAAACACACCCCATCAAATCAAAGATAGAAAATTAGGCCCTGGGTTTTGTTGACATCTTGGTGACTACCGGTATAAATAAACACCATTTATGTAATAATGGTTGTGTGTGTAAACAAACAGCAATTTGTTGAGAAACCGGTCTATGACTTGAGTCTATCACCACAATTTGTGATTTCATAATGAAAATACATTTTATCTAATGAATTAATCACTACAGCAAAACTACCAACAGGGTATTTCTGTCTTCCTCTGTCTTCTCATGGTGCTCCATTTTCATTTTGGAACCCATTTTTTTTTGTCTTGCTTTAATCTGTATGCATGACGAAGGCATTTCTTTGAAAAAAGCAGAGCGTCAGACATTTGCTGTATTGTTGTTCTTTCATCCCCCGTTCTTTCGCAGGGCCCATTTTCAATGTCGTGTTGAGGAATAAGGAAGTGAGACCTCATGCTGAAAGTCCCCATGCCTCCCACAGCTGACTGTGTTTTCAGAGGAGGAAGCACAGACAAACACCAGAGCTTTGCTGGCGGAAAGAATTAGAAATATAAGCTAATCCCCTAGAACAGGTAAGAGCTGACCGTCTCTTCTCCACCGGGGTCAGGAGCCTTTCTGACCTTCACTTTTGTCGAATCAGAGATCATGCCTGCTTTTCATGTGATCAGTTTGACAAAAAAGAAGAAATAAACAATATTTACAATGTTAACAATGTATTTAAGATTATTGTCCTTGTTAGCTTCTGAAAATGTTGACATATTAACTGTATTGGTATGATGTACTGATAAAGACTAAATGTATGGCCCTGGGTTGTACGGCATCGAGTTTCACCGGATTGGTGGTTCAAGGTGGAATTCGATGCTTTGTTGAAACAACGAGTCTTACAGTTTGGGAACTTGCCCAATTTTATTTCAAGGTTAAGCAAACCACTGTAACATCATCACTCTTAACCTATAAGGCACCGTGACGACAAATTTGTAGTTTAGTCTAAGTGACAAAGTGAGGTGAAATACAGGAAATGAGATGTCAAAATGACTTCCTGCTGAAACAACAGAAACAAACTCGCACGCCCCATGCCAGACTGCCGTCCAGAGAGACCAAATCTGACCATGATTTACTGCTTTCCTCGTCTTCGTCCCTCTAACAAGATGAAATAGCAAAGCCGTGATTTCTTTGTGTGTGTGTGTGTGTTTATTCAGGTCTACCCAGGAGTATAGCACCATGTCTCAAGCTTGCCTGAAGTGTTTGAAGTACATCATGTGCGTCGCAAACTTCCTTTGTTTTGTACGTAAGCCACAACTACAGAAAACCACTGTGATGCTACTTATGGAAGCAAATGTGATGTTTTTATTGTGTTTTCAACATCGCTTTTGTCTTTTGTGCAGTAGTTTATCAAGGAAAAGCTGTTTCACTCACTCACTCACTCACTCACTTTATGTATTACTGCCCCTGTAATTGCACTTCTTAAATATGACCAGTTGCCATTTTTTTTACAATTACTATCTATCTATCTATCTACAGTATCTATCTATCTGTATCTATCTATCTATCTGTCTGTCTGTCTGTCTGTCTGTCTATCAACCCACCCATCTACCTATCTATCTAGCTTTCTAGCTATCCAGTAATCTATCCAGCAATCTATCTATCTACTTAGCTAGCCAGCTCGCTAGCTAATGAGCTATCTAGTTATTTCTCTATATATAACCCAGAAGCAGGGGGTCTAGCATAAGATGAACAAAGGCTTTTGTCCAGAACAGACGACATTGTTGTCCTGCTATGTCCAAATCTTTAGATGTCTATTCCATAGTTCACTCACACAAACCATTTCCCATCAGATATGTGGCATTGTGGTGATGGGTTTGGGGGTGTACATGAAGATAACCACCAGGATGGCCACCCTCCTCCCCACCTTAGCCGACCTCAACGTGTCCACCGCGCTCCTCATCATCGGCACCATCATCACCTGCGTGTCCTTTCTGGGATTCCTGGGTGCACTGAAGGAGAACCGCTGCCTCCTCCTGACTGTATGTAATCCATCAGCCACGTCATCGAAGTGTTTTTTTTCGACGACATATCAGAAATGTCACCTTATTTGAGAACTGCGCTCATCGAGATGCAGCTTTTCAGATTCAACGGCTCCAGTTAACCTTAGTTTGAAGCCGATTGGGCCTCAATTTACATCTTTGTAGTCAAAGATAACATGGTGTTTGTGGTGACTCACATTGGTTAAAAACTCAATATGGAATGACCCTACTGAAGTTGCCATCTAGTACGTGCGGTCCTTCCTTCCTTCTTCAAGTGGGAATTAATACATTCTGCGTCGGTAACACTTTTAAGAATGGACCAGAAGGCAAATGATGTGATTTCTGTTGACAGTTCTTCCTCCTGCTGTTCATACTGATGTTGGCAGAGTTGACTTCAGCCTGCTTACTCCTGGTCAATGAGGAAAAGGTATGCTAACACAGTAGTTGTGGGTACAGGTATTTTCTGTCGTTCCTGAATGTCAGTCACCACCTTCAGTATGAGTATTTCTGTGGAGGAGACTTTATGTTGTGGAGTAGGTCCGAGGCTGATGGTGCAGTTTTTTCGGTATATAACAATATTATACCAGTGGTGGTCGACATAACTAGGTGGGGAGGGATTGTTTCGCCCCACTGACGAATCTTCCACTGATCAGATTGGCGATTGGCTGAAAAAGGACCTCACAGACGGTTTGGCAAAAACAACAACAATGGCAAAGAAGTCGAACTCCACCATGGATTTGAAGGACTGGGACTGGGTCCATAACGCTGTGAGTATGTGGGAGGCAGCACAGCAAAGAAAGTGACTGAAGCTGGTTTCAGACTGTTCTCCACAACAAGACATATTCTTTGCCTCCTGTGCGATGTTTATTTCAGTTTGATTGCTGTGGAGTTAGTAATTGGACAGACTGGGGAGACAAAGTGCCAGAATCTTGTTGTAAGCGGTCTCCGTGTGCCAAACCACCAGACAGAGAGGTGGTATGTATCTATCTCTCTATCTATCTGTGTCTGTCTGTCTTTCTGTCTGTCTGTCTATCGCATTTTCATATGGCTAATATGACTAATAACATGAAATGACAGCTGATGAGTTGATATATTACTTGTAATGTCTTCAGTTAAAAGAACAGCAAAGAAAACTTTGTGTTAATAGTTTTTTTTTTTTTACACATTTTCTCTATCTATGACCCAGAATCTCTTTATCATAGCATTTTAGCACATATTTGATATATGTGCTAAAATTATGTAGAAAACCTGAATTATGAGTTGCTTAACATATATTTTGTTTCCTCGAGCACAGGGCTGTCTCAACAAGATAAACCTGCAGCTCGGAGAACATTTCCTTGCCACTGGAGTTTCTATCATTGTGCTGTGCATTATTCAGGTAAGATGTGTACAGTTGGTAAAACCTCAACAAACATAGTCTTTATGTGGCACATTACAATCATATAATTAACTGTGCACCTAATATTTGATATGAAATGCACATTGAGGAATTCAAGATTACAATTTAGATGAAACACTGGAATCTATTTTGAAAAAGGATAATTTCTCGCTGGCACGATGACGATGACAACAATGCCATCACAAATATTATTGGGGGGACATTGAGGGTAATTGTATGCTGCGGGAATATGCTGATAAACTGAGGTAGCTGTTAGAAGACACACACACACACAAATATACTGTATATACAGCACACACTACTGGTCAAAAGTTTAAGAACACCCAAGTTTTTCTGGGTTATCATTGAAAATTTAAGCCGTTGAAGTCTAATGAACAGCTTGAAGAAGTACAAGAGTAAGTTGTCAACATAAATGTGTTCCATGCGTGCATGCATAAATAAAATTTTGGAAAAGTTGGGGTATTCTAAAACTTTTGACCAGTAGTGTATACATACATACACAGTACGTATTTACATAGTATATACTGCTCAAAAAATCAATGGGAATACTTTTGATCAAAGTATAATATCAAGTCAAACAAGCTCCTGGGAAATTGATCTGGCCGATTAAGAAGCGGAGAAGGGAGGAGGGCGGTAGTTATCAATGTAAATTGTGCTGGTGCTTAAGACATTGACAACAGATGCACTAATGGGGTCAGAAAAACCTAAGCCCAATATAGTTTTTCAGGTAAGGCTTAGGGTTTTCCCCGCTGATTCGACTCCTTTTCTCTAGTTTTACATTTGACAAGGGTCAGAGTCACTACAAGTAGCATGATGCCATTTCTGGAACCTACCACAGGCAATCCGCCTCCACCATCGCCAAAACAGAAGTTTTGGTGTGTCTCCCAGCACGGTCTCAACATTGCATGATGGAAATCTTAGGAGAAAGGCAATCAGTCCGAGAGAAGAGGACAAAGTCGTTCGAGGTCCCGAACCCATGAGCAGGACTAGTTTGTGCTCCTTTGTGCAAGTGGAGCACTGCCGAAGCCCAGCAAATGACGCCTCCAGTAGCCTACTGTCACTGTCTAAGACACTGGTTCTTAACCTGGGTTCGAACCCCAGGGGTTCGGTGAGTCAGTCTCAGGGGTTCAGCCTAGGTCAAGTCACACACACAACTTATAAGATTCGTGATGACACGCCCCGCTTGGCCATCGTTACAAGTGGTCGTTGAATGCTCATATGAAACTGGTGGGGTTCAGTACCTCCAAGAACCACTGGTCTAAGACCAAAGCATTACAGATAGACCCCAGGAGGCTAGCCTGAGGGCCCGACGTCCCCTGGGGGCCCTGTACTCACTGCCTGGCACTGTGGAGTTCGATTGCCAAAGAGCACCAGACGGTTCTGGCACTGGCCCACAAATGAGAGCAGGTTCACTCTAACCTCATAGGGTAGAGGTGAAAAGAAATGGAGAGGTAACCATGAATGTCATGCTCCCAACAGCGTTGCTCAGCATGAACGGTTTGGCAGTGGGTCAGTGTTGCTCAAAGGAATTGTTGCTTTGATTTTTTTTTGAGCATTGTGCGCACGCACACACACACACACACACACACACACACTCACTCATTACTAACAGCTTGTCTTGTTCCTGTGTGTCCTCAGGTTTTGGGCATGTGTTTCGCCATGACCCTTTTCTGCCATATCAGCAGATCCGGACTTGGCTACAAATTATAGATCCAGTAGTATGTGTCAAAACCAAGAAAAGGAAAGTTGTTGTATATATCGGCTTCCAATCAATTTCTTAACAAAGGGAAGGCGGCATGTAGTGTGTGCAGGAATGTTAACATGACAATTTTTTTTCCTGCTGTTTATCATTTGCTGTATGTGTACTAAATATCAGATGTCTGTTCTGGAAAGCTAGCAAAATTATAATTTCAGTGTATTTAACTTTGCTCTATAATCCTCACCTATTGTACATTTGCTAATGAAAACTGCCAATGATCTCCTGCGCTCTTTTGAATGAAAACTAGCATTATTATTTCATGTAATATGTACCTATGAATAAAGGTTTTAAATCTGGTAAGTTGAGTTAATGCCATTTTGGTTATAAAGTTGTGATTGCATCATCATTTCTTGTTACCAGCACAACCGTCACGCATGTGGTGGGATGTTAAAAAAAAGAAAAAAAAAGTATCAATTACCACTTCCTCCTTTAACTGTGCAAAACTAAATACGGCTGTGTTACAGTACGCATATGATTCAGTTTCCGGTCTGAGATCAGTTAACATTAACGAGAAACTCAGACTTGAAGTTCGGAGCTGAGAAGTGAAAAAGCAGTTATTTTAAGAAGATAGATCACTTTCACAAGAGTTCCCCATTTTTAATTGAAGAGTAAATTCTGCATCAATATCTTTAGACAAAACAAAAAAGCACAAAAAAACTAAACTAACAAAAAAAATACTAAGATCTCCTTTGCAGTTGAAAATAATTTTGTTCTTTTTGAAACCATCACTCAAAATATAAACAATTAAAATTTTGGTAATTAAAAAATTTAACTGTACATAGCAGAATATATCATTTATTGCAAACGAGATACCCCTGACACCTCAGAAACTATGAACACAAGTATTTTAATTCACCAATAGATAACAGATATACCAAAAACAAACAAACAAACAAAAAAAAAAACACTTGGCTACAGCTCCACTTTTCCCCTGTGGGCCTCCAGAGGCAGCACACCGATTGCTACCATCAATTTCAGGATCTTTATTGTGGGGATTTCTCATACCTTTGCCACCTGTTTTCGCCTCCTTCAAACACCAGATGATGTGCAGTCATGTGCAATCGAACTCAAAAATTTGAAGAACTCAACACAAATAGTTCTGATTCGATAAGAAAAACCACTTAACAAAAACAAGGAACAACGTGGATAATTTCTGTAAAGTAGTGCCAGTGATGATCAAGAAAATGAAGTCATTTGGATGTCATTATTGCCAAAATGTTATAAAAAGCTGCTCATTTGGAAAAAAAATCTACTGCAATCAAGGACAGAGTCTACTTGACACCACTCACCAGACATGCTTACCAGATTTTTAAGTGTTACAGATTAAACACAAGTGAAACTATACATTTACAAAACGTTGGGAAGTTTGTGCCCCAAATTAGCTCCTTAAAGGAAGATTGAAAAAAAAAAAAAAGCAACCTCATTGATAGAAGCACCGTACCATGTCTAAAAACAATATTCTTGTTAAAGAGTGACCTAAGATAAACTAAAACTTAAGGAAAAGTAAATTCACTGCAAAAGACTATGGCGCCATACAATTCTGCACAGAGGTCAAATAAATACAACATAAGAAGGAAACATGTCAACAAGCCAAACTTGAACCTCACCGGTAAACTTGACTGCAAGTCAACAAACCAAACTCGAACCTCACCGGTAAACTTGACTGCAACGAGTTAGAGCCAATTGGGGTACCCAGCCCCTATTTTTTCGATAGTGATTCAAGCCGTCACTTCATTCTGTTAACTCTAAAATAGCCTCAACAGTTACAGTTTATCTAATACCAGAGTGTAGAATATTACTCTCCCTATAACCAGCTGATCATTTTAACTGGACCACTCCTCACAGCACAAGAGGACAACAGGCAGTTGTCTGCACTTGTGACTTCTCATGAGTTCCTTTTTTCTGGCCATGCAAGGCCATGACAACTACTGATGCAGGCAAGGTATGGGCAACAACAATGTTTAAAGGTTCTCCAAATGCGGCACAGTTACCACCATTGGTACCTGTAACATCTGTGGTAGTATGAGAGATATTGCAACAATCTGAAATTATTGATAAATATGGTGGGATTGAGTGTGCAGGTATCCAATGTTATATTCTTCTAACTAATGGCCGATTTTGTCTTGTGCATTCTGCTGCTGTATTAAACAGAAACAAAAATGGTCAATTTGGTCTGCATGACTACAGTTTTCAATCATATTAAATTAATCACTTGTAGGGACGAAGATGACAGGTTTGGTCGCTAAGGCAGTGTTACAAAATTCTGCCCGATGAACATTGACGTTGTAGCTTGTCTGCAATAAGAACCCGTTCTGGCTGGTTTCTTTCGACAAGTCACGACTTTGGGCTTTCCTACACAAACAGGCTGGGTTCCTGTTGTACTTCTGTCTGACCCCAAACTGAAATCAGTAAATTAGCTGAGCTACATCAGCACACAGTTAATATTTTGTACTCACAAACCAGAAAAGAAGGAAAACGGCAACAGGGTACAATGTCAAGTAAAATCCTATACTAATACAAAAAAAAAAAAAATACTCATACAATTCTCATATTGGCTCTCAGCAATAACATTTTCAGTAGGACCATGTTTCTGATCCCTTACATATTAAACTGCTCTTAAAAGCACCTACAGTAATGATGTGTGCTGTGTGACAATTTTACATCCCAGAATGAGCCAAGATTGCTAGATACTGAAGGCACTGCTGCTAATGAGCAAAATCACAAGGCTTTCCTGATGTCAAACTCGGCTCAGAATGTAGCATTCGGTCACACAATCCTTGTGAACAACCAACACCACATCAGAAAGGCCTCTCATACCCTAACAGATCCAAAATCACTACTTGGGGAGGTATAATTGAACACACTCCTGTTTTTGGACTTAAATATTACTTAAGGCAGATTATTCAGCCATTCAGAGCTGGCATACGATCTACATGACAAAGGTATTGCATCGTAAAATATCTAAACCTGAGAAACAAACCAACTGAGAAGCAAACCAGAAATGGAGTCAAACTAATCAACATTCCACCGGAAGCAACATTGTCAGAGTGTCATTAACAAAGTCATTTCCTAATCATGCCAGTCTAGACAACATAATGTGATGATCTAGCATTTCAGGTCCCGGTCCGGTGAACTTCCATTCTAGTGAACTGTCTTGTCACAGTACTTGCCCTATTCACGCTGATCTGATTGTCATCTGCAAAAGTGTTTGCAAAACTGATGGTTGCTGAAAAAGACATGAATGTAGACGATGCTAACAATCACATTATTGCTAAGGATATACTGTAAGTTTAAGATTTACATTGACAGAGAGGACACTATCGCACTAAGATAAGGCTGCAGACGATTTAATTTTTATATGAAGAGAATTTATCTAGTGAGGAAATGCATGCAGAGCTGACCTACTCAGATTACCTTCAAATGCTAATTGATTGAGTATCTTACCACTGTGAGATAGAAAAATATTTATATTGCCTAGGAGACTGTGTTTTTACATATAAGTAAACCTGGCGAGTTTTTTACAACTGTACTCACTGTGAGGCTTAACATAAATCATTGCTACCTAACTGGTGAAAATCATAACACACGACTCTGTGTTGGTGCTTACTAAACTGCAGCTGTTGTAGTTAAACTGTGTATGTATTGAGAAGATCTACTTGATTATGCCTCAGGATGCAGAGTTTGGGAGCATTATCAGACAGTTTTAAGAGCCATCTGTCATCTAAGGCTTTACAGATTTCATATTTGAGCTTGATAGCAATTGGACAAAAGGAACCCAAAAGCTGCATTCCTAAAGCAGTGCACTGCAATTCCAGATGGCTGAGCTCTCCGAAGCGTTCATAAAAAAAAGTTTCAAAGACAAAGAGCACAAAATTCACCATTCATAGCAGCAATACAACTAACCATTTATATTAAGACTATAGTTTCTCCAATGGATTAAATGACAATAACTTAAAACATTTACAAAAACAGTTATGGACCTGATAGTGACAATAAAAGGGAAAGGCTAGTCGTGGATTGGATGAACAATTAAAAAGAAGGTATGCAAGTTCATTTTGAGTGCATGTTTTGGAATGTCATCCAAATAAAGAGGCTAGTGCTGCGTCCTGCTGATGAGACAGGCAAGTGAGAGCTGAAGAAAGGGTGAAGAGCTAGAAATAGCAGATTATAACTGAAAAACAACAATATGGACAGATGCTTTCACTGACCTTATTACATAGTAATTGTGGTACTGCAGACTCCTCAGTAGTAACCCTGCTTTCTAGAAACAGCATATGTCAAAGCTCTGTGGTTGTTCACAAGTGGACCTTGTGTCGTGTGGCGCCCGGCTTTGAAAAACAGCAGCAGACTCGTACAGAAAGCTGAAGGATAACCTAAATACTTGTAATGTGTGCATGAAAATATTCAACACGAGGAGCAACGCTGCCATCAGCTAACAGTGATTTACATCTTCAAAAATGGTTCCCAGATTTTTTATCTGTGCTATGATTACTGATGCATTCAACAATTTTGACGTTTTCTAATCAAAGCTGTCGAACACAATAGCAGTACAGTAACACTTAGTTTGCTATCCACAAAGTGCTAGTACTCATGATCTGTAAAGAGGCGAATTTTAGCTTCTTTCTTGCGAACAAAATGACAGGACTTCACTTTTCTAGTGCAAAGCAACTGTTTGTTGTCTTACTAACGATACCATTCAACAAGCGAGCTGATGAGAAAATGTGTTGTGCAGGGAGAAAATGTGTTGCATTTGAGAATTCATCATGCAATGAGGAGATTGCTTCAACTTGTGAAAAGAAAAATAAGAATATTGCTAACTTAATGATGCGGTACAGGTGACACGGAGCTCTTGCGGGCATGCAGAGAATTCCGGAGAGCAGTTTGATGGGGCTGCCGGCGGCAGCCTCGCTGAGGCAGGAGATTGGTAGGGTTGGTGATTGCCTCTTTGCATGGTGATGGAGGAGGCTTAGAGAGGCATAAGCCTTGTGGTGTGGAACAAGAGGGGATTGAGGTCCTCAGCATTGACCGCTCGATGGAGGGAAGGCTCAGAACGACTCCTTTCAATTTTTGGCATCAATTCCTGAACTTGCTCAATGGCTACAAGGATCTGATCAAGAAAAAGAAACACAAATACCCCACAAAAACTGTTACTCACATATAGAGAAAGTAGCCGCCATCTCATCGACATCGAGATTGGATCAAGGTGCTACTATTCACGTCGCTTGAGAGAAGTTCGAGAGTTCTTGAAGATGGAGATGTGCTTGCAAAGCAACTCAGATCCCAAATTAAATTTGATTCACATCAATCTCGGTCTCATCCTATCATTTTCAGTTTCTCAGCATGTCTGATACAAAATTGGATTTGAGGACATGACTGATGGCTCACTTATCAACAAATTCTCTTTTTCCAGAGTATTCACTCAGGATCGAGAGCAGAGACGAGATGCAGAGGTTCTGTGCTACGGTGGACTCACGTATGTTACATCGCTTCCTTTTTTGGATATGCTACATTTGGTTGACCACGACGGCCACATTTTGTACCTTAAGAAAAGTGCTTTCGAGTGAAATGTTAGGGCTAATTTCATGTTGTCAACAATAATGACACACGAGACACTAAAATTGTCTTGGAAAGGATCAACCAAGGGTACACTCACCTGTGGGAATAGGGGCCTCTCGTCACGTTTGAACTTCAGACAGTCAATAATTAGCCTTTTCATTGCCTTGGGGGAGGTACTATACAGCTTAGCGAGGTCTGGAGACAAGTAACCGCGTCCAACCATGAAGAGTATCTAAAAAAGGAAAAAAAGGCAATGGCCTTGAGCTGGACTCAATTTGCTTTTGTCTTTTTGTTTACCAAAAGCTTTAATTTTGTTTAAGAAAAATTCTGGTCAATGAATTAAAACGGGGACTTATACACTCAACTCAAACATTTCCGCCTTTGCATACATTTTGCAAATGTCATATTGACATTGTGGGAATGCCGCTCAGCGGGTAGTAACTGTTAACTGGCAACCAAAATGGTTATGTGAGCACAACAATGCGATACTGTATGAGACTAAAAATCTATCGATAGTTGTCCTTCACAAAAATGCTAAACCATTAAAGTCCCCTAGCTTACTTACCTGGTCTCTGTTATTGATATTGGAGTAAGGGAGAGTCCCCGACATCAGCTCAAACAACACTACTCCATAGCCGTACACATCAGACTGGAATGTATAGGGATTCGTGTCTTGCATTCGAATCACCTCTGGAGCCTGTAACAGATAAAAAAACTATTTATGATAACAGTTTGTGATAAAAGTCAACTTCAGTTGCAAACCTCAGCTTAAGCTGGTCTGAGTCAATTCCTGTTAGCTAGTTAAATCATTACCATCCATAGAATGGATCCGCTTGGCTGTTCAACCTGTTGAGAGCCACTCCATCGAGACTTCACAGTTGCCAAGCCAAAGTCTCCAATTTTAACTGTCCAACCTTCATGGAGGAAAATATCTGAGGGGAAAGCTTAGGATAAAAAAGCACATGCATTCTGGAAAATAAGTAAAACATTTAAGTTGTTGTTGAAAGAAATACTCAAAGGATTAAGCAAAAGATTAAAAAAATAATAAAGATAATAAAGTAAGCTATTCTGAATTAGTTCTTTTATGCATTATGATAAAACCGAGCACATAAGGCAGTCAAAGCAAGAGGAGGTAAAGAGGATCCTTTGTCAAACGAATTAGAAAGACGTTGAACTGCTAGAAGAACTAAGAGACATATCTGCCATAGATGTTCAGCATCATTCAAAATAACATTGGTCAAAATGGCAGAATAATAAAATAAAACTAGTTAACACATGACTATGAAGTGCAAACCATTATTTGTCAAGTCACAAAAGCTAAACTAAAGCCAACAAGGGGAGGATACTGTTTGATTTCAGGTCTCGATGAATGATGTTCTTTGCATGAAGATAGCTGAAAAGAACAATAACGGTTAAACTCCTACAAAAAAAAGGGCTGCAGTTCTGAGCATCAGTTTTCCAAGTGGTGAATAAAGGGTGTGGATGAAAAGATTCCTTACTCCATGCCCTGAGCCGTCTGTCTGGCCACATCTATTCGTCGCATGGTGTCAAACTTTGTTTCTGTGACATGCAGATGGCGATAAAGACTGCTTCCTTCACACCACTGTGTAATGATGGCAAAATTGGGCTTAGTCATGTAGCCCATGAACAGTAGGATGTTGACATGGCGGGTTTTGCTGAAAAAATGAAAAATTCAGAACAAATCAGATTGGAAAAATCATACATTCTGAAAATAAATCATTGATGGAGGGAGGTTATCTGAATCAGTTAAAGAATTACACCAATACCACTGCGGTTGTTTGATTACAAATGTTTTTTTTAGATACCATATTGACCTGAATATAAGACGATCCTGAATATAACACAACCCTCTTTTTCCAAGACGGATTTTGGAAAATAGACTTTTTGATGACAAAATCTTGTTCAATCAAGCAGAACATTTTATGTGAAATTCTAATAAAACATTGATATAAAATATAAAAAGAGAGAGATTGTTGTTTATTACAGATTATTACAAGGCTTGGGTTAATGCTGGATTCTGATTGGCCTTTATTGGTCACGTGAGCGGTCATTATTTTCGTACAATGACCGCTCCACTATAAACAACGGACCGCTGTGAAATCAAAGCCTCATAGTGGAACCTGCTGCACTCATACCAATCCGCACTTCCACATTTAGTTTCACTCTGGATTGTTTACGTACCATTGCCCGCATTACGCTTCTTCACAAAACAAACTTGGACAATTTTAACATCAATTTCAACATATTTGGGAAGTACAAAACCTTCGATGCTTGGATAAGTATGACACGTGTGCTTCAAGCCACGGCTACAAACACACGTCGGTGGAAATGACAGAAGCGTTAATTTCAAAGTTCCTATACATGTCCCATTCGCCTTGTCTAACTTTACCCTTTAATGGAAATATCGAGCTTAATGTCAATACTCTCTCTAAATAGGCAAATGAGCACTTGTTTTATCCATTCAAATGATTTGCAGACAGCAGAGAACCTGTAGCCGTGAAGGCACTATTTTCTTGCGCAAACGAAAGTAGCCTATAGCAGAAAAATAAAAGCAGCTTTGTTATGAACTACTTCGGTCAACTGTCTAATTTTTTAATGTTAATGTTTTAAGCCATGTAATAAGTGCGATAATGTCCTAGTCGTCGATCATTGTTGTTCGATAATTAGCCAACAATTATCTCCGACGCGTTCATCATCCCTTGCTTACATAATAGTGCATTATCTTTTTCATCCAACATTCCAGTAACCGAGGGGAATTCAAGAATACGTAGTTTTAACAACCTGTTTTACAATGGCAAAGCTATCACAAATTTGCAGCCTTCCACATTTTCCATGACTGAACCACCAGTCTATATAATGTGACAGAGAGGACATGCCTTGGCAGTGGACCTCTAACTTTACAAAATATCAGTGAAAATATTTAAACTTTTTCTCCCAGTCATCTTAGATTATCTACTCCCACCAGCAGCATCCACTGGCCCTCTGGGTTCACTCTCTCTATCCTCCTCAAAGTCCCTCACACCTGCACTCACTCCATCCCCCTGTCCACACTCCCACACAGAGCAAACGTACTGCAGGCTTCTTGATGATTCCAGTCAGAGTTAGAGCATGATCAACAGCCAGGAGCCACTCTATGTATTTTTTACGCAAATTATCCTTGAATGGCCTGTTGACAACCACATCCAACAGCTGGAGCTGCTTGTCATCCAGTCTGGAATTATCAGCAGGTCTCTGTTCATCTCGCCAAGTGTTCTATTTTTTTTTTTTTTTTTACGGGATCGGTCAGTGGTTGTGGAATAAATCTACGTTTTTCAGCAATGTACTCACACACTCTCCTGTCGATTTCTTGGAACCGGCCAATTTTTGGGGGCGCGCAATTCTTTTCGCGTTTAAGTTTTTACGACGTCCTTTCACAAAACGCCATCTTCGCACGTCACATTCTGTGACTGTGTATCGTTTGGCCACTTTAACATCGTCAGATGCCTCGGCAGCATTCACCACAATAATCTAAAAGTTAGCATCATAACTATTTCCGATTATCCTGTTCACTCGTACAGCTGTCGAGCCGCATTGCTCTGGTATGGTGCTTCTCATTTTGCACCTGAGCTGTCAGTGCATGCAGGTGAAGCGACGGGACAGAATGGGGAAGGCAAGAGGGTGGAGAGAGAAAAAGAGAGAAACTAGCAAAAATGTTCAAAGCTTAGTCCTCGAAAATAAGACAACCCCATTTTTTCAAAGAGAATTTCCATGGAAAAAACTTTGTCTTATATTCATATCAATGTGGTCATTAGGTTCAAGATTGGACAAATATCAGATAGGTTCAGATATTTACGATGGACAGCTGACAATACGACTGCTCTTACTACCCATGTGTACTGAACAACATATACAAACACTGTGTGAAAGATGTGCAGATGTAAAATGTAAGCAAAGTCTATTATACACACTGGTGACACACATCTTCACAAAATGCTAGATGTATGTCGGAGCCTGTGCTCATTCAACGTAGCCTGTGATGTAGTTGTACAGTCTGCATACATTAAACTTGATGCCTTACTACAGATTGTTGGATCCATGTTGCGCGTACACTGCGTGTGGAATATGCTTAGTTTACCAATTGTGTGGAATCCTTAAAGAGAGAACTACTCACCGCAAGACTTGCATTTCATTTTTGAACGCCTGTAGCTGCTCAGGCGTTGGCTCTGTCACTTTAAGGATCTTGATTGCCACATCACCATGCCACTTGCCTTTGTAAACAGTTCCAAAGGAACCTGCACCTATTCGCTTCTGGGCTGTGACTTCTCGAGAGTGCACCTCCCAGTAGTAACTTGAGTCTCTGTATCCTCCACGGTGCTGAAACACAAACATTATCTTATACTCATATATGCATTCAACTCTTATTGGATAGTAATGGAAAAGACAAATTGAAATCCTCACAAACAAAACCGAAAATACACGGTAACGTGGTGATGCAATTTTTTAGTATACAAGCCAGAGCAAAGTGTTGATACAGCTGTGTGTGAAGTGAACATACAACTTTCTTTTTGTCGTCAGATGACGACTTGCGCTCTTTGTGGTCCGATGGAGACTTGGGTGGTCTCCTCCCAGGAGAACCTATCGTGGAGGTTGGGCTAGTGGAGAGCTTTGGTGATGGCTCAGGACCTACATATGTAAATGAAATATAAGCTCATGCTAACCAAGAACGCATAACCATTCAACGCACTTCAAGAAAAGTATATCATACCTACTGTGCTGTTAAATTTCAGAGCTTCCTAAAAGCAAGAGAAAAAAATATTTATTCACACCTATACCCAAACAATAGACATAATTTCCTCAATTTGACAGATCTTCCTTTATGAAGTGCTGGCCACTGCGCAACATTAGAGGGCTAATTTGTTGAAATTTATTGTGTAATTGCTATCAGTATGAGCTAGATTAGCAATGTTATTGTATATCCGCGCAGGTTTGCTTTACTCAGTTTCATTCATTTTCTTCTGCAACTGCAATTACCAGTTTACCTCTATAATGCTGGCAGCAGCAGGACCCACTGTGCTGACCATATGAACATTAGGAGTGGAGGTAGAGCGATGCCTCTGTAAAGACTGACTTTCATTGCCTGGGATAGGAAAGCGAAATGCAGATGCTGGGGAGAGGAGGTCCATGCTGCATGTAAAAGAGACATTATGTTGAATTTGAATGTAGCATTTTCACACATTACACCATCTTTAAAAGTGAAGGGATGAATGTGTACAGTATCTTACCCTTGAGGCTCTGGGGTTAAGGCTATGTCGGTCTGAGATATGGAATTATCTGGCATTAGTATGGATATGGGAGGGTATTCATCTGTGCAGGGACTGGATTCACCCCTAAAGGAAACAAATGTCTTTAATTTTGAAATTTAAAATTTCAATTTAAAATTCAAAGTTTTGTAGAGGATTGACAGGATCAAGAGAGGTGATAATGATGAAAAGAGGTAATAATGGCTAAAAAAACACAGTGGCATCATTTTGCTTCAAGCGTCAACTTGGACGGAAGTATGCAGGATACCAAACTACAGTATATGTATAGAAACTCCTTCGCATATATCATTCTGAAGTTGCAGGCTGAGAAATAACGGATGGTTCCTCTAGGATGATCAAAAAAACTGAATGTATACATTTCCCAGAAAAACTAAATCTAAAAATACAATTGCAATAAACTAGAGCAGTGTTTCCCAACCTTTCTCAGCCACAGCACACATCTTACATTAAAGCAGTGGTTCTTAACCTTGATGGACCTTTTGAACCCCATTAATTTCACGTGAGTATTGTACTCATCGAACCCTTCTTAAAAGGGAAATATGAAAGGTGATTTTTTTTCACATTCAAAACATATATATTTTACTGGTGCACTGAATGAACCGTGCATCAACATCACCGAGTTCAAATAACAAAAACATCAAAACATGATTGTCACACAAAAACATGATGATTACTCACTGCAAATCTGTGTTACTTAGGCTGTAGCTTTTCAGAGACCAGTTCAGAAATGAGTGACTTCATCTTGGCAAGCACCACTCTCATGTTGTGTTTGCAACAAAATCTATTTCTTTTCCTCTTTTTTATGTCCAGCGTTCTCAAAAAGCATTGCTCGCAAAGATGTCTTGTGTCAAACGGTGTTTGACTTCACCTTCACCAAACCCCTAAGACTGACTTAATGAACACCTGGGATTTGATCGAACCCAGGTTAAGAACCAGTGCATTGAAGAAAATCAAGGTCGTGAGAGAGTTGTTGGGGGGGCAGGGCGGGAGTGGGGGGTCCGCGAGCCGGTCTTTCTGCGACGATCGAAGACTTATCAGCGGGGGGAGCAGGTGTTTGGTGAACGCCTGTCTTTATGCGTTTGGCTGTGAGTTGTGGGTGGGGGCCAATAGGGGTTCCCTAATACGAATGATGTCGCAGACTGCAGAAGGGATCAACAAATTGATGTTTGAAGTAAGCTTTGGTGCATTTCAACCATCCTCAGCTGGTAAAAAGTTATTTCCCTAGGAGAATTTCAGGGCCAAAAAAAAATAAAAAATCCACTCCTCCATGTTGCACAACATTAGGCTCATATGGCCACAATCATTTAGTTTTCTGGTCTTTTTTTATTATTATAGTATTGGTATATTCCACGGTCAGTATTTGTTGCATTATTTTGGCTGTTTTGTTTATTTTCCAAGTTGCCACTACTGTCCAAAAGTTGATGCTACTCCGCATAAAATACATGTAGAATAAAAAAAAACCTGTAAAGTGCTGAGCACTAGAAGTAAAAGCAATGAATGAAATGGAATGTTGGGACAAAGAGGTTAAGAGCACCTACTCCAACTCACCGTTTGGTCATTGTATCCATGTCCAAACACACAGTTGGGACTTTGCTACTGCAGTGCTGGTGAAATTTGTAACCACAGGTCTGACATCTGAATCCATTAAAAAGAAACTTGTGGCAAAAATCACAGTAAGCCAGTTTGAAGAAGGTTTTGCGTACCTGCAGAGATAACCAGGCCACAGGGTTTTGATAAGGGCATTATTAGTGTAACAACTGCAAAAACATTTCCATGTATGTCCCTTGCAAACAGTCTCCGTTTCCAATGAGCTTGTTCTGTATGCCCTCTGGAGGCAAATGAACGACTTCAGCAGAATGATGTAAAATAGCAAGCTACTCACAAAGTTGTGCATGGTGAGTGGGACATCATCCAAGACCTCAACTAAAAGCTCCTCTCCAACCAGAGGAGTGATATCAGTGTCCCACTCAGTGAGTCTCTTGCGGCTGGAAAAGACAAAATGTATGGGTTGTTAGGTTTAACCCAGTTTATTACTATTGTAGCATGTCAATCACAATACTGCACTTGCTGGTACTGGTTACACTTAAATATATAGAGTACTTACACAGATTAAAAACAAAAACATTCAGTGAACACACCGATTGTGGTTTACGGCAACGACAACCTATGTGACCTCTGTATCACGCATCAAGTTTATTGAATGGCAGTTGTAAAGTGTTAATGAAGACCTAACATCATTTTGCGATCTCTCCCCAAAAAAGGTTTTGTCAGCTTCAGAACAAAATTAGTACACAAATAAGGACATATGATTACACCTGATAGAGCAGACACACACTTTTCACAACTTAAATCTCAGGACTTCAAAAAATATTTGATACTTTTGATACTCAAGATATTTTCTAAATTTATCTGACATAAATTTAAAAGTGAAACTATGACATCACTGAAATTTTAGTAAATCAAATACATAGCAAGTGAGGGGCAAAGATTTACATGAAATCTACGTTTATGACAAAAAGGCTGGTTATGTGTTCAAGAAACACATTTCCTACTCTGCCTCCAGACCGAAGACATGAAAAACACATCAATAGGCCACACTGTCCAATATGTAGATCTGAGTCTCACAACTACTTGCTGCTGCCTGTCATCTTCGTTGTAGGCGATGTGGAATGCAACTTATTATCCCTATGTGGAGTGCGAAAATAATCAGTGTACAGTGATGCAATCTTACCCTTCAAGGAGGCGAAACACGGCGCAGCAATCTTGACTTAGTCCTCTTACTTTAAGTGCTTTATCTAAACTCTCGTGCACGGTCTGTCCTTGACGAACATTCACCTGTGAATTTGGAATCATATTTGAACAAGTGAAACAATTTTATCATTCACTTTCATCAGCGGAATCTGTGGAATACGATATACATGAACTGATAATGTTAAGCATGTATTCTCATGCAGGATATGCCCTGACTTCTCACCACTGTCCGCTGTTTGTTTGGAAGGAAGACTCGAATAGTGCCTCCACCTCTGGGCACATCCTCTGGACTTGTCTCCCCGGAGGAGGAGTAGCAGGAGGAGGTGGATGACATGATAAGCAGCGAAGGTGGAACTCAGAGAGAGCAGACCTTAGACACAATTTCTGAAAATTGTCATGCACTGAGTTTCCTCAGGATTGACTCTTTTAACTGGGACCTGTAACATAAGAATAAACTTTTTGGTCGGAGACACAACATGAGTGAGCTGAGCAAATATTTAAGACTAAGGAGTCCCTGCTCTCAATTCATCAAGTGCAATCAAACGTCATGCATGTGATACCTTTTGTTTCAAGTACATGACACTCTTGTCGAGCAATTGGCAGTGCACATTTAAAGTGAACATTTAAAGAGCATTCTCGTTGAGTTGAATTAAAATAACGTTATTAGAAGACAATCCTTACATACATGTAACATCTAATAACAATTTCAACAGCATCGAGGGACGGTTACACGTGCTTAAAATCAATCATGAAATCAGGCGCCCCAGGTAACTTACAAATATGACGTAGAAGCAACAGATCGACGACTTATATTCAATATCATGAACTAGCCTGTTTCCCTTACTGAAAATAACACAACTTAAAACTTCATAATAGCGCTAATATGAGGAAATAATGAATTAAGATAAGAATCCAGTGAATGTGGATTCTATACTTTCTGGGCATATACATTTCAGAGCAGCAAAGCTTAAGTACGAGTACAATTATGGTTACCTATACTATAATACCGTCCAGGCAAAGTTGCAAGTTTGCTAAGCTAATACATTAGCACATTAGCTTAGCATGGAATTTGCCTGCTTTGAATATGTCATTTTCACTCGCGGGAAGCCATGTTACTATTTGTGTACCAATTTGACGACTTCAACTATCATGTCAAATGATCCTAAAAGTAATTCGACGAAATGACGACAGCGTTTAAGACATGCAAAATAAACAAATCGGTTTACAGAAATCCTCGCCAGACACCGAGGTAGTGCTAGGCGGCTAAATGCTAACCCGAGGAAACAAGATTATCAGGCTACACATACCGGGTTAAGGGGGGTGCATCAACTCGTCAGTTTGTGCACTTCTCACTAAATATTCCTTTGGAGAAACGACCATGTAGTTTTCACTCGGGCATCCACTTATTCACGTCATGTGGTAGCGACCGATTGAACAGTATAGAAGACACAGTTTGCGTACTTTAGTTTTCAATGGTACCATTACCTGACGCGGCCATGTTGAACTCTCTCAATCTAAAGTCTGATCTGTCAAGAAGTTAAGAGAAAGCGGAAAGCTTTGGAATGCTTCTCTGTCATTGGTCCGCTTCAGCAACCGCGCTCTCTCATTGGACAACGTGTGATCCGTCTCATGGGGTGGGAGTTGTGAGTAAACAGTCGCCATGTAAATAACCTGGCTTCACTGAAGAATCGAAATAATAGTACAGTAATACTGTACAATATGTATCTGAGCCCTACATCAATAGTACATCAATATATCACGGATACACGGACGAGGACTCACTAACAGAAATCAGTATGTACATAGCGCAGACGCTTGCGACTATTTAACGGTAAATGTATGCTACTCTTCTGACGCGGTCAGATGTTTTCCATATGACGTCCCACTACACTCAGTGAAACTGGGCACTAGTGATTAGTTGGCTACCCTCTAGAGACGGCAAAATCTACCCACGTTTCTCTGTATTTCTGAAAAAACTGTTCATTGACATTTGGTGAAGGGTGGCCAGCTCCCCTGCTCCGATTTTCAAGTAAACGTTGTGTTACAGGCAATAACATGGGGTTAAATTTTGGATTTGCTTAATCATTTGTAGCACAGCACTTTACATCTGACGAAGAAAGAGAAACATTACCTGAGCCATACCTTGTTCTTTTCACAGTTGTTTAAGAAAAAAACATACCCTTACAATAAAACAAATTTGAAAAAAGTCCATTTTAATATGTTAAGAGCGGAGCGCATGGCATCTATGCCATACAGGATTGACAAGGAAACATTTGTTACTTTTCCCTGGATGTGAGATAATTTAAGGAATGACTGACCTTATCAATACAAAACTAGTAGAGGTGCGTAATATTTCACACTATGTAGCTTCGGGTGCCCTCTAATAATAAAGTTGACATCTGACATATTCAGTTTTAAATTGTTTGATGAACACAATCTGACCATTTACAAAAAGTTAGAGCAGCTAACCATTGGATATATGACACAATCTTCACAGAATAAAGTGTCACCTTTATAGAAATACACAGGTAAAACAGTGCAGTCCATCAATAGTTGGATTTTATATTGGTAGGTCCTATTCCACGCTGAGAACTCTCCTCTTCTTAGCTGTATTTGTGTATGCATGGTGACGCCATTCCACATCTGCTGTGCTCTCATTCTCCAAAGTTCCAAGTTTGATCATGTACACTGAAGAGAACCGATGGATAATACATTAAAACAATGGAAAATGTCATTGGTTCAAAACAGGATGTTAATTTGGTGAATTGGCATTCAAAATCCATATCCATATAGGCATATTAGCAAACATCTCCATGTTATTATACAATACAATACAATACAATACAATTTAATTTGTATAGCGCCTTATCATGCTTAGAAAATTGAGAGAGGACAATTTAGATTCTCTATGAGAAGATACGCAGTGCTTCTCATACTTACATTTCATTTCAAACCTGGGCCCAACTTCTGTCAGCTCAATGTTCTTGTGGTCTGTTTTCTTGTATGTGTGATGTCTACATCAGACAACAACAAAACACAGTTAACAAGGTACCGGCATTCCCAATGACAAAGGTTGCACAGTATTCATTGATTTGTGTATTTTTTGACTAACCTGAATGAAATGTAGTCTTCTTGATTAGCGAATGTGATTACACGCCTGCTGTCTTCTTTTGGCACCGGAAACAGGTACTTCAAGATATTGGACACCTGTGTGATCAGAAAAAAAATAATCTGTATTAGTTGTAGGAACCGAAGAGTTATAGAGAATACATATATTGTGTCTAGGCTAAGTCACTCACTCTCTTGCCCAGCCTTGAAGAGAAATTGTGAAAGATGAGGTGAGGATAGGCCTCAGACATGGTGCCTATGTCTGGTACATCATGTCTCATTACCACATTATAGAGTGTGAAATAAGCCGTGGGTCCAAATGGCAAGTGGCATACTACTAATCCATCTGCAGAGACAGAATCAAGATTTGGTTATTGAAGGCATAGTTTGCGGTAACATACTGTATTTTGTAATTTATAGCACCAATTGACGGTCTGTGGGAATGATGAGGAACATGAACAAATAGGATGGGATTAGAGCGGATGGGAAACAAAAATTAGGTTCCCTTCTTCATCTGGATTGCTCATTTTCTGCCTCTTTTTCTCTACAATAATGCTCATGGCACTTTGAATTTCTTATTTTGATTTAGGAACATTATGTTTACATTCTGTCAGGTATATGGCATGGTACCTCTCACATCACTCCCCCTCATGCCTGGACTTGAAGGTCATAATTCTCTCCAAACTACATTACACCTGTATGAGTTTCACATCATGTGCACTTGCAAGATTAGTTTAGGGGTAAGATAGACGTTAATAGAAATAGAAAATAGATAGATAAAAATAGATAACTATGTAGATAGATATAACTCTCCAATCCCCACAAACAAAGGTGAAGGACTGAAAGCCTTATTGCTTTCTTGATGACATGAAGCAACGCAGGGAAAAAACCTGGACACAACTGGGACTTACCTGGCTTTCCTCTAGTTTCATGTACAATGATGAGGTCAGTAACACTGCTGGCTTTGCAAGCTCTGACCAGAGCAGAGATTTCATGATTGCCCCTATTCATGCGCTGGGCCCCAGGGAACATCAGTTTCACCTCCTAAATTACCACAAATCATAGAACATTGGTGACTGCTGGGACGGGTTATGGTACACATGGCAAATCCAGATTCCAATTTCAATCAAAATCAGATATCAGAGGAGGATTGCCTCCCTATTTTAATATTCCAATACGCCAAGAACAAACAAATGAGCATGCGAGGTATTCTGTGGAACATCTCCCATTTGCAAATCTCTGTGATATTCCTTACCTTTATTATGAATAACAGCCTTTTACCATGTAGAAGGACTCCAATGTCACGATGACAAGATATTGACTTACCTTGACAAACATTTTCAGTCGGGAGCTAGGTTCTCTTGATGTTGTGACCATAACTTTTGGATCTTCTACTCCAGCCCATTTGTACTCATCATCCATGTGAGAGCTGACCCCTACAAATCAGACTCAGGTAATCAGACTAGGTAGGTAGGTAGGTAGGTAATGTAGGTAAGGTTGGTACTTCACTGATCCATGGATCTATTGATCCAGGAAATTATAAAGCCTCTAGAGCTCAAAGAACTGAACAGAAACAACGCAGCGAGAGAAACTAGAAACACAGAAATCATTGGAAATATTTTAGATTCTACATTACAGTATACAGATGTGTAATAAGAGAGTGCTGGATACCTGACATAATCTACAACATAATGTACAATGCATTGGGGTATTGCATGGAGATAAAACCAATCCTAATCACATGGGAACACGGTGCAGTACGCAATGCAGTATAAGTGCAGTAACAATAATGACAACAGTGAGTACAATGACCATAATGACAATAAATAACACTTGCCTTCAGCCCCTTCATCATCATATTCCAATAGTTTCTGTAGCTTCAAGGCTTCTCTGCGTACCTCAGTTGGAATGAGAGCGTTTTCTGAAAAGCAAACCCAATAATGACAAAGACAACATGGTGAAATTGCGTTGAGCTGGCATTTAAAGGCTGACAAAAAATGAGGTACGGCAAAGAGCGCATGTCGAGTAAAAGGAAAAGCACTCATACCATCTAGGGCACCCTTAAGTTTTTGCTTCTTTTCCTCAATGGTCCGCTGTCTGTCCTCTTGTGCCTTTCGATATAGGTACTCCCTCCTCAGACGCACCTCTCGACGAAGCTATTGAAGTATAATACAAATCAAAGCAAATACAGAGGATGGTTGGTAATCAACAAAAATTTAAACAAAATCAATTTCTACTTCTTTCAGGTAATAACTAGTAATAAACTAGTAATCTCGGAAGTGGTAACACTCCATGTCTAGAGGATAGGTCTCAAAAACTGCACCACGATAGGTTTAAATAAAAGTGCACTATTCATATTTGTACACTTGAAATAATGGCAGATAGAAGTTGAAATCAATATGGTCAAAATGTCGATCTTGGAAGTTAGTTTACCGATAGATACCACAAACAGATCTGCTGTGTTGCTTATATATGTCTGATCTAAATTTCAAGCAAGACATCGAAAGTGGCTAGTAGCACGTTTAGCAGCATGCATCGCGTCACTTCTATCAACGAAATCTCAGGCAGACCAAAAAAAACAAAACAGGCTAAAATGGACATGATAATACTCAGCATACCATATTGTCCCTCGTTCACTCCAGAGATGTGAAACTATACGATTCTCACGTGGGGACCGGAACAAGTCTGTGCAATGGCGTTTTTCATTGGCTTCCAAAGTAGCCAATGACAGTGGATAATACTGAGGTGTGGTTACGAATTTCACGACATAATCTTACAACAGGTTTTAGCGGCCTGTAGCGGTTTCTATGGAAACTAAACGCTAGTTAAAAAGAATTTGAACAAGGATTTGAATGCATTGCGCCCGTGTGGTCCCCAGCCTCTACATTTATCTGGAAGATGTAGATGTAACTTCCGGTAAATTACCTGACTATCATAATAAAACCGGAAACAGGATTATGGAGATTATTTTCTTGTCCGACAGAGGGAGGACCGACTTGAACATCACTGTCACAAACACGGTAGATGCGTTCAATTTAACATCTTCATCTGCCATGGTCACGTTTGGGGGGAGAAATGAATAAATAAAAAATCAGTTCTTTGTCCTCTGTGATGCTCTGTTAAAGGTCACCACAGCTAATCACGTTTCATGCTGTTGGTGTGAAAAACAGCGTGCATAGGTAGACACACATCTTCACACACATGCTGCATAATGAATACTGTGTAAGGCAAAGTGAAGCCTTTGACGTTTTCAAGTTTTCCAGACGAACCATATTGTTAAATCAATCGATAATATCACCTTTCTCCCTCTTGACTATCCAGCCTCTCATACATTGGCTCATAATTGGCCTCCTCCTGCACAAGTTACTGCCCTCTTTTCCATGTGCCAGGCTCCATATTAACCATGATAGCTGTCTTCATCATCCCAATTTTTCTTTGTCTTTGTCCCTGCCACATCGTCACCATTGAAGACTACTTCCACAATGTCCCTACTCTCAGTCCTGCACGCTTACCTGTCCTTTTCTCTCACTTCCTCAAAGATTACCAACATGCTCTTGACCTTTGTCTGCGGCCTAAAGTAGCAGTGTCCAACGGCATCCGGTCCGCCAAGAACATTGCAGACGGTTGTTATAAACAAGGGCAGTGGCTAAATCGTTTATTTCTTCATTCATTTCTTTTTTTTGTATAAGCTTGACGTCCATTGTGACGACACCCTCACTATTTACATGGCCTTGGAGTAAATTACACATGTGAGCTACAGAGATTTGCAGTACACCAGGAACTGACCCTCATAGAACAGAATGATTTATTGTCATTGTGCCGCACACGGAAGAATCATGGCACAACAAAATTAGGCACAGCTCCAGTTCAGAATTGATTTCAAGTGTTAAAGAATTAAGTTAGGGTTAATAAGTAATAAGTTAGGCTAAATAAGATTTGAAAATATAACACATAATAACATTGTTATGCTAGCAAAGCAATTAGGTTTGATCAATTTTGTGGATTCCCATTGATTTAGGAAACATTTGTTGTTGCTGTTTTTTTAATAGAGTGTCAATAGTGTAGACAGACAAACAGACAGACAGACAGACAGACAGACAGAGAGATGGACGTAAGGACAAACAGATTAATGAACGAATGAATGAACGAACTAACAGACAGACAAATGAATGAATGAATAATAAAGAGTGATTTGCAACAGATAAATGATACATATATATGTGACATACACACACACACATACATACACAGTATACATACATACATACATACATACATACATACATACATACATACTTACATGTACTGTATGTACTGTATGTGTGTGTGTGTGTTTGTGTATACATCCACATAAGATAACAGGAAATGAATTTATCTCACAACTGTTTTGTTCCAGAGTTAGTTGTCAGTTTCAACACACAGAAGGGGTCAAGCATATGAACACTGTTGAATATAATGCAAATGTGAAAAGGTAATAAACACGGTAAAGACTGAGCAGATCTTTATGCCGATGTACAGCTGGCCTAAAACTAGACAAAAATGCGATTCACTTTTATTTGTATGGTGTTAATTCATAGCAGAAGTCATCTGTCATTGGTTGAAAGGTTGTGGAGCAAGAAAGGTAAAAGCTAACTCGTTTTTGTTTTTTTGTTTTTTCCAAATCTGACAACAGAGTGCATGCCAGGACGTGAGTGGTTTGAAATGCACATTATGATACAATCACACTTGAGATAAATTTTGCTTCAAAATACGTCATTTGCACCTCAATCTGAGCACATGAGTAATGTTCCCCATTTTCTAAATTTTAGTCACAGCTTAACGGTGCAGGGTCTTTGCACGTAGATTTAATGAATTTCACAAAAAACACAAAACCTGACTTCATCTTCAAAGTACGCTTTATCTTCAAAATGTGCTCATTTGTAATTCTGTCTAACCTGGATTCTCCCTAATAAAATCTTAGCGTCTTCATCTCTGACACCTCCAGCTCAGCCTCTTACCTCCTAGACAGAGCCACTGTTTCTAAGCCAAACATCATGGCAGGTCTCACAACCATCTGAACCTTCCCTTTCACTATCCATTACTCTGAATGGTTCACCAAAGATATTTAGAGTCATCCCACCTCACTATCGCTACTCCTTGCACCTTCACTTGTCCACCTGTCTCACTCTCATTCAAACATATTGTATGTACTCTGTCTTGCTCCGGCTAACTATCATTCCTTTACTCTCCAGTGCAAACCTCCGACTCTCCAGGCTCTACTGCCCCTGTGTCCCACTCTCGCCGCAGATAACAATATCGTCTGCAAACATCAGTGTCCATTGGGACTCCTGCCAAACATCATCTGATGATCTGCCCATTACTTTGCAAACAACGCTGGGATCACAGCTGATCGCTGATGTAGCTCCACTCTGACCCTGAACCCATCTGTCACTCCAACGACATACCTCATCTCCGCCTGGTTATCATCACACATGTCCTGCACCACCTGAACATATGATTTGTCTTTGTCGACAGAGACACAGCATAACTCCCTCTTACCCACTCTGTGCTCCGTTATCAGCAGTCTCAAAGCAAAAATGGCGCCAGTGGTAATATTTCTTGGCCTTTTATCTAATTGTTCAGCGCAACATTGATTAAAACTGAATGTGTTGTCACTGAAAAAGTAAGGCTTAAATGTTCAACACCACAAGCCTCTGCTCATGTTAACACTGCACAGTTGAAACGAGTGCATTGCAGCCATGGCTGCAAGGTCAGACAGAAACATCGTTTGCACAAGACATTATTTGAAGATGTAATCACTATTGGACGTAACCAGAATTATCAGTACATCTCTGCACTGACATTTCCTCGAAACTGCTCTGTGCCCCTCACTGTGGCTCAAGTGGCGCTTCAGTCATGCGCGTCTTAATTTCACTGCTGCTTTTAACGCTGGGTAAGTTTACAGAAAATATTTAGTATCTCTCTTTAGGTTGATGGTATTGGTTTTATATTTTTTAGTTTTCTGTGACTGATGATGCATTGGGGAAAGACTAGGGATGAAATGAAACGATGTAAGATACAAAAATATGATATTGTTAAAACTATAAATACAGTCTCTGGATGTATTTATTTTGTTAAGGTGCCACAGCTTCAAAAATCAACTATATACTACAAACATGTATATATAATGTATGTATGATATGTGTGTATATTGGTACATATGAGTGCATGTGTGTATACATATATGTATTTAAAGTGTCTGTATATATGTATATAAAGGCCTACAGTAGTGTGTGCATATCCATAGTGTGTGTGTGTTTGTGTGTGTGTGTGTGTGTATACAATGTACATATACACAGCACAATGTATATAGAGAAAATGTAAATACTGTATCACAACATGTCTGCGTAAATCTTCCCCTCCCTGATGTAAGACAAATGTTTTGAGCAATCTATCTGAATAATGTAAAAAATCTGATTTATTTAGGACAAAGAAAGGTAGATTGTCAAACGTAAGCTCATGGTGGACTGTTATGTTGACGGCTGACCACGTAAAAATTCCTGATTTCTTACTTTGAACAGTTTCCAGTGAAGGGGCACACATACAGATGCTGACATGTCCGTATGAGGACTGGCACAAGAACCTGCCGAGGGTCTGGTGCAAGCAGAGCTCCACCCGATGCTGTATCGGCCTCGCATTCAGCCAGCAGAGCCAGTTGGTGGGTGAAGACAAACTGATGGTAACTGAGGGCAAAAATGCCTTCGTTGTGACCGTGCAGGAGCTGAGCCACGGAGCAGGGGTGTACTGGTGTGGTGTATCGACCCAATACGACACCATCATCAAACTGGCTGAAGCCTACCTACATAGCTGTAAGAGAAGGGAGGGGAAAATAATGGATAAATAACTGCATATTACAGAATGCGATGTTGAAATTATGATAATAATGATGATGATGTGTATTTGTATACACAGGTTTTTGTAATGTGCCATTTTTGATATGTAACACTACAATTGCGAACAGCTCTGTAGATTCAGTATTCAAGAGCTTTACTGATCTCATGCTCAGTGGATTTGCAGTGAAAAGAGCAAACTAAAATCAAGTGACGTCCTCAGTAGAGATGTTCGATAATATCGGCACGATATTATCGGCCCGATATTAGCATAAAAAATTAATATCGGTATCGGATTATTTTTGCTTTAAAACCGATAAAATAATGCTTGCGTTACACCGAAATAGTGCCTATGCGCTCCTGAAGCGTTTTCCGGCGCACCTCATCAAGCTGCGTCTGATATATCGGTGTCGGTGGACATCGGTATCGGAAATTGAGAGTTGGACAATATCGGCATATCGGATATCGGCAAGTAGAGGCGGGGAGCTGCTAACCTCAACTGAGGATGTAGTCGGGCGGTGGCAGGAATACTTTGAGGATCTCCTAAACCCCACTGACATGTCTTCCATATATCACTCAGAAAAATGAATTATCTTGTAGTTTGTTTTTAAGTATTCGCATCTATTTGATTTTATT